>SCDY01000053.1:0-167531 GCA_004143825.1 Drosophila micromelanica | reverse complement strand
CGGCGAAAATAATTGCGTTCATACGGACAGACGGACAGCAAGACGGACATTGCACAAAACCAATATACTCTTTCACTTCGTGAACGAGTATAAAAATGTGGCACCCTGTCTTGGCTTTGTTGATTCAGTTATTGATACTGATCAATAATATAAACAACTTAAGCGTAGAACGTCAGATATTTGAGAGACTTTCAAAGCAGAATCCTTTCACAAGCATACAAATATTTAATTCCTATTTCCCACAATTATCTCTAAAGTTTTCCCATCCGCCAGTGAAAACTTATGCGCTGCACTAAATTGCAAAGCGTCGAGTTTTCAGCTTTCTATTCATTAAACTAAAAGCCAAGCTTGCCAAAAGCAAAAAAAAAAAAAAAAAAAAAAAACAAAACAGAACAAAAGCGACAAACTGGAGGTAGTGAAAAACTTCTGGGACAGTTGAAAATCGATGCATTTCAAATGGAGTTCAGTTCATTAAGCGGCCGTTGAATTGCAGCTTGCAAAAGTGAAACTTGCCAATCGCCATTCGCTTGAATCGGTGGTTGGTTGCGGGGGGCGTGGTGCTATCATTGCTGTTAGTTCAATATCAACCGGCAGGCAAGGAGTGTGGGGGAATGCAAAAGAAAACCCCAAAAAAAAAAAAAATGAAAACAAGGAGCGACAACGAAAGCAAATCAACCAAAAAAGGGTTAAAAAAGCAATAAATAAAACAAGCATCGACGGCGACAGCGAAACTGTTTGCTGGCCAAGGGGTTGTGGCAGAGGAGAACGGAAGGTGGGCGGATTCTGCCACCCTGTGACAGGCAAATCGCCAAACGAATACCGTGGGGATGCTGCTCCGCTGTCTTGTGTGTTTTGTCACCCGCTCCCAACTCTAAAACCATTCCCATCACCCTCTCTGGGAGTGTGTGTGTGTGGCATTTTCATTTTGTAAATTTGTTTTGCTTGTTCCGTTTGGCTTCATTTCCGTTTCGTTCGCCCTGCCGCCCACCGTCCTCCCACTGCTCAATTTAATGGCAATGGAAACGGGAATGGCAAAAACAAGTTTGGTTTTTTTTTTTTATTTGCCAGGCGCTGATGTCCCGTTCCTAATCATATGGTGTCGATGAGAAAGTGCGTGTGAAAAGGGTTTCTGGCTGCATAAATTTGAATTATAATATTGCACTGCTCAGTACATGCTTGGGAGCTGACAGCACCAGGAGCAGCTCCTTCGGACTGGTCAGGACGCTTGCTGTGTGCAATTTGTGTGCGGAATATGTTCCGGCATATATTATGGAGATTTCTTTCTTTCCGGCTGGAGAGCTGCCTGCCAATGCATGATATAGTAGCTCTGGCTCCACACATACGACTTGCGATTGTCCGTGTATCCGCGGGTATCCGTGCTCCCATATCCTAGTGGGGATTTGCCTAAATCAAAAGTGCGTGCTTTTGAATTTATCAAGGTGCTGGCCCTGTCTGGCCCGCCCCTGGCTTGTTTGTTTGCCTAGCTGCGGTTCGAGAATTCCGGGCGGTTTTTTGTTTTGTTTGGCAACCGCCGTGATTTATGGCCTCAAAGTTTTTGGCGTTTCTTATGGGACTCAACGCGTGCCAAGACTTGGATTAGGGATCGTGCTGGGCCGGGGCATCTTGGCGGGGGGACTGCTGCTGGTCATTTCAATTCATATATTTAGACAATTTGTTAGGGCAATAGATGCATGGCCAGCTTAGCCCCGAGCCAGTCGTGTCGAGCCGTTTGGCTAAAAGTGCAAAACATGACATTTGGCGTTTATGTTAATCACCTGCGTGAAAGCCTGGGCAGCTGCAACTCGAAGGAGTCATCGCCACAGCCATCGCCATGTTCTACACCAATGTTGACAATGACAAATACGCACACAAGCCCCAGCCCCAGTCGCTCCTCTGCGCTAATATATGCAAAAGAAACCAAAGGGGAGGATAGAGGGATTTGCACTTTTTGGCTAGCAGGAAAATGCAGCTAATGAGTTGAATTGAACATCGCTTGAGAACTCATTAAACGCACTCTGCAGCCGGCTAGCTCCAGAGTCGCAGATAATGATGAATTTCCATAAGTCGCCAAGACGCGCCACAGCCACAACAGAACGCAACTCGCACATTAATCTTCCCCAGACACGGAGCTCCGCCGGCTCCGATGGCTGTGGTGGTTGTCGGTTGTTTGTTGGCGGTTGGCGGTTGTCGGTTGTCGGTGGCTGCAGCTCTGCCTTGTGGCCATTAGGTTGTTGCTGCTGCTGCTGCTGCTGATGCTGATGCTGATGCTGCCCGCTGTTGTGTTGACATGCGTATGTGTTGTTAATTGCGAAAAAAGGATTACAGGCAGACGGTGGGACGACGCGTCTCTGGTTGCTTGATGAAGATTACACGAGCAGCGTTTAGAAAGTTGAACTGTTTGAATAGGTCTTGAGATTAGCATATATTAGCTGCGAATACACAAATCTTTAAGAGATTCGCAGATTAACACCTTATCTAGATGAAATAATGAAAAATTTCAAATTTTTAAAGCAGATGTGTAAACATAATTTTAATACAAAATTAAATTATTTAATCATATTGATTTAGTTGCAATATATTAAAAATCAATTGTTGAGAAATAAATGAAAAAAATAATGATAAAAAAAATTAAAAAAAAAAAATTGTAGTCCAGGGTACCTGATTAAGAATTAACCTGTAGCGTGTAACGAGTTGAACATCCGTCTATGCACCTATTCAAACACACGACGTATTCAACAATTATGCGTGTTATTTTCCCAGATTCATGGGAAGGCAGTTTCTAATACTTAAGGTGCATGTCCGATCTGATTAGATTTTTCATGGATTAAATATCTTTGTTTTATTTAATTTCAGTGAAACTAGTTGGACGTGAGTTGTGTGAAAAAAAACAAAAGCCTTCAAGATTGGTTTTGTTAGATTTAATAGTTTCCGAAAACATATTTGTATTTCAATTGTATTTAAATTTTTTAAGTTTCTTCATACTAATACTACATCTTGTCAACTACAGCATGTAAATAATAAATTTATATTTTTTTAATAAAATGCTAAGTCTTAATTTCTAATCAAATGAGGCTTATATTTCGAAAACTTTGGTCAAATCAAAACCTATCAATAGAGTTGCGACTATGGTCCTTTCGAGCCCCATTATAATTTATTGCGTGCTTTAAATTTAGCTTGGTCTGGACACTCATTTGCACTCCAGACACACGCCCTCTGATAATTAGTAGACATGCCCATTTAGAGATTGTCCATTTGCAGCTGGACCGAGCCGGAAGGACGGCCATTTCGGGCACGACATAAATCGTGAGGTCGAGCGTCGTTTGCAATTAGCAGCGCTCCGATGTCGAACTCTTAATCAAATGTATTGAGACCCAAAAACTGTGGTCCTTTTATGGCCCACACTCAAGTAGCAGAGCCACACTTATGGTAGACACACACTCACACACACACACACATACATGGGCATGTAGTGCGAACAATGAGAGAGCAACAACAACAGCAAAAGCAACAAACATGCGGATGTCCTCTGACACTTCCTGTTTTTCTTATTCACTGATTTTTATTCGCTGTTTGAGGATACGCAAATGACCCATTTGGGGGATGTTATTACTTCAACAACGGGCCAACCCGCCGACTTGTACACCCCAATCCCAATTCTGTACCTCTGTGCCCCCGCCTGTGCTTGGCTTTGGCATATAACGGCACATGCCAAATGGGCACATAAAAAGGATAAAGAAATTATTTTCACATTGAATACACGAGCTAGCTGCCATGATAAGAGAGGACCCGGACCAAATCCATTGATGTAATTTTTACAATGTTGCGTCTTGAGATTCTCTGGCGCCGCTTCAAGCTTGGCAATTTCAAGGCTCCGAAACGAGCGCGCGGGGAGTTGTTTTGTGTGCTGTTTCGGTTATTGTTGTTGCTGCTGCTTTTGCTTTTGTTATGAAGGGAGCTTTCTTATTGTTTAATAGTTGCCTTCCCGCCCGCTGTTCCTGCCGTTGTTATTATTGTTGTTATTGTCCCATCGTTGCGGTCAAAGGTTGCGCATACGACACGCGGCGCGTCTCAAATTCGCTCTTCAGCAAGATGCGAAAACAAATAAGGACAGCAAAAGCAAATAAAAAATCTAGAAGTCGGATACAACTGACTGCTCAATGCTCTGTTCGGTGAAAATACTCTTCTTTTATTTTGGATTAGCTATGTGATTTTGGTTCGTGACTAAAACATTTAAAACATCTTTAAGTGGTCATTGTATCAACCCAATAAGCTCTTTTCACTTGCTGAGCAGGGTATGCGAACAAGCTCGCAAAGTCAATGAGAAAAATTGCAACGCGTGCCAATAATTAAGATGCCCTAAAGCAGCCGCTTTGCCTGCGGCGAGGCGAGGAAAGTGTGATTGCTGCTCAACCCTTTTAGGCAGGGGCATCAAATTGCTGCAGTTGGTGCTCCTTTGTTAACGGACAGGCACGAGCATGAGCCTGGGCTGAGGACGAGGAGGAGGACGAGGACGAGGGCGTTGCTGAGACGAACGTCGACAACCTTTCAGGTTTTTGTGTGCAGTGTGCACAGCTTTAGTGTCCTGCTGCCTATTGTGAGAGACTATTGTTGTGGGTGGTTGTTGCTGTTGTTGCCGCTTGCGTTATATTTGGTACGCCCTTTGTTGTTGCCTGCGCTTTGTTTGGCATTCTAAAAATTAAATGCACAAAAGGCGGATTTTATTTCATCAACAAAACGGGAAACAGCAGCTTCTGTTGTTTGTTAAGCATCGCCCACGCAACAAAAACAACAACAGCATCCACAACCACAACAACAGAAGGAGACATTTTTTCTGCGCTTGGCTTTTGTTGCAGTCGACGAGCCTGCTACGCTTCCTCTCCCTCTCCCTCTCGCTCGCCCCTTTCCCACGCATCTAATAAAACCACAATAAAAACAACAAACGCTCCAGAAACAGACGTTCCACTCAACGCAGCTGAGCTCTCTACTCCTGCTCCCGCTCCTGCCACCTCTACCTATGTGTTCCCATCCTGCTTCTTTTGCATTTCATTCATTCGAACGAATCTTGCACAAAGGTAGAGAAATGAAAATTGCTGCGCTCTGCATTGTTTTCATTTGTGGCTGAGGGCCTGGTCTATGCTCGGAGCCGGAATGGGTCCGGGTCCGGCTACGGCTGGCTTTCCAGGTGACTTCTATATATCTATTTTTTTGTTTTTTAGAATATGGTCAGTGATTGCGTACCTTGCCCTTTTTAGCTGAATTTTAGTTTGTTGGAAAACATACGCTAAATGTGTTTGGACTGTGATAAATTGTCGTTTTTCCCTGACATACATATAAACCGTGCCAGGACATATTATTTCTTAAATGGCAAAGAGTCTGAGTCTCAGATGAAATGGGCTACACTAATTGTTTTCCAAGAACATAAATAATTGAAGAGCACATTGTTTTTTTTTATATATATATATTCAATATATTGGTATCATATATTTAAATTAACTATTTTTCACATCCTTAAATTTGAATGAAATATAATCTGCATATGGACTTGTTTATCAAGAATAAATATATACCTCATAGAGGCAGTTTTTTATCTATTTATTTCATTTATTATCACAAGACATAATTATTTTTACCCAATTTTATTGGATTCGGGAAAAAAGCAAATATGCGTAATTTAGAATCTTCTTATTTTAATATAACATAGGTAACATAATAATGGCAACAACTTCACTTAAAAGCATAAATATATGCAAACTCCCTATAGCTCTAAGTACGGCTTCAACTTCAGACAGCAGAATCCCCTTTAGGATCAACTATAACTGCTTTCATGGGCTTTTTGCTCTCAAACAGGACTTGCTCGCAGGCACTTAAGTAATTGTAACTACTTGGCCTGACTGATATTGCCTATTTCACAAATTATTATGAAGCCCATTTGGAGGCACATTCTGTGCCCGTTGATGCCGTTTTGCCTTTCCCCATTTCCGTAAGCATTGTTGTTGTTGTTGTTGTTGTTCTTTACGCCTGTTGTTTAACGGCTTGATGGCAAAAAACGACGCCAGCGATGGCTATGAGCCTCATCGCATTCAATTATTTCGGCATTGTGTTTTCCTCCATGTATCTGTATCTCTGGCTGTCTGCCTGACTGTCTGTCTGTCCGTCTGTCTATCTGCCTGTCTGGTTGTCAGTGTGCCCGTAGGCCAGGCGGGTGTGTTTGGGGCGCGGTGTAGATTGAATGGGTGTCGGAACTGCTGTGGTGCGTACGCTGGAGTTTAATCTTATCAGCCTGCTAAGATCGCCCGGGTCCGAAACTACTTCATTTGACTCGGGCGACACGACGCAAGGATGGGAAAGGGAACGAGAGGAGAGGCAAGGCGAACCGAGGTGAGTGCGAAAGCGTATTGCATAATTTCACAATTTTCCATTTGATGCTCGTTTTGTGCTGCCGCCGTCGAGATGTTTGTCTAATCAACTGTCATTTGTTTGACGTTTCCCTGAGGGCAGGCAGGCAACGGCGCTGGCACTGCCGCCGGGACGCGCAAGGACGCACCAGGACGCAGTGCACATCGTCGCCATTGCTACTCTTGTTGATTACAGCGGGGTGTGCGTCGCTCGATGGCAACAAAAAAGTTAAAAGCCCAAACGCGCCTCCCCCCAACCCCACCCCATCTCAGTGGAAGTCCCAGGCAGTTTCCCGGTGACAATGACAACAAAACGTAAACGCAAAGCCAAATGTTGTTTTCAGTGAATTTGATGACTTTTATGTGCGTTTAGACAAGAGATCAGGCGCTTAAGATGGCCATGGGGTTGCTAGTTGTCGGTTGCTTTGGTTGTTTGAAGGTTGACGGTTGACGTTTGACGGTTGTTTGTCTGTCCATTGTGTGGTGGCCATGTCAATTGGCTTAAGGCTATTAAAATGATTTCTAATTGGGCAATGGACGTTCAAGTGCACTCAAAGTCCGCATAACTCTACCGGAAATAGCCTATTAATATAATAAAATAAAATAATTTACGAAACTTAAAAGCATACTGTCATATATTTTTGAAATTGGTTATCAAATTTTGCTTTTATTTATTTTAAAGATCGAAGACACCTTTAAATGCTTTATGACATCTCTTCAAGTTCCATTTGGAATATTCATTTTTTCAGTTAATTAAAACTTGAATGTTTTGCTTCACAAGCCAATATTTGTTTGAACTAAACTCAATTACAACTTCAGCTAGTATAAATAAATTGAAATCTTTAATGCGATATGGCTTAGTTAATTGTTCTTAGTTGTTTTATTTTAACTGGCCAGCGGGCCAATAATATGCTCTCTATTGTTTGTTTGTGTATTTTTGGCAGTTGTTTTATTTAATGTCGTTTTTGGGGGACTGTGTCACATAAATTCCAATTATGTCAAATGTAATATTTTAATAAACACTTTCGCAAAGACAGCGCTAAGAGAGCGAGAGACAATAAATCTTTTGGCTCAACCGCTGGGCTGCTGCTGTTGGGCAGTGTCAAAACGCGCAAGCGGCGCAATTAATTAACGCCTCATTAAAATGAAGCCGCCGTCGACTTGGATGGTCGTCGTCCATGTGCACGAAAGCTTTTCCCAACAGATGGGAAAAAATACCATATAACGAATTTGTTTGTTAAACGTTGCTGTCCAGGTAGTAGAGTAACCTGAAGATTTTTGGGAAGGGGTCGAGGATAGGGGTAAGGAGTAAGAGATAAAAAGCGGCTTCGGTCACATAACGGTTCAGCAACTTATCGATGGCTTAATCAGCTTGGCTGACTGAGACTGGCTCCCATAATGGCTTGATAAAGAGCTGAATGGCAGCCCAACTACTTCTAGATGCCAAATCCCAGTTGGAACATTGAAAATCAGCTCAAATTGCCATTAAGATTTTCGGGCCAATGCCATAGGTAGATAAGGCCAGTTGTTCTGCCAGAATAATACAAAGTCCCCATGCTAAATGAGGTTGTTTTGCTTACCACGATTGGTGTGTGGCATGTACTGTTACTACATATGTACGTATATATATATATATATATATCGCTAGATGTATATGCCCATAGTCAGTGGGGTTTTTCAAAGGGTTGCGCTACCCACGACCCACAACCCGTCACATTCCCTGGGGCAACATTCTGCGTTTTGGTTTATGCGTCAGACGCAAAGATGCCGCCGTCATTGTCTTGAGCCGCCTTTTGCCTCTTCCACGGCTCACTCGGCTCCCTCAGTTCACTTGTCTCACTCGGAGTGCCAGCTTTGTGGGAAAGCGCATAAAAAATTGCATTTTTAATTATCAACTACGCGCCCCCAGGTTAGAAAACTAATTCCGAAGCAACCCCAAGTTGCCAGGACTTTCCTGTCCTTCATTTTTAAATATGCGACCGGCCGAAGGACCCGACTCTTAACGAGATGAAGTCGCTCGTCGAAGGATCTGTACTGGTGTTGCTTCACCTGACGCATTGATTTGACTTGTAGAACATCGCCAATTATTGAACCTTTACGGGCAAAATATTTGCATAAAAAGGTGCTCTAATTGAATACGCCTCGGCTGCGGCATTCAATGGTAGAGCGAAGAGCGTAGGGCGGGAATTATGGCGCGTCGAAAGGATTTCGCCCACAGGATATGCTGGAAAAAATTAAAAAAAATAAAAAGGCTGCCGCCCTCGCAGTGCCAGCATCCACCATAATAAGAAATTCAAATAAACCGCGCGCTGTCATCTTAAGCTATGCCACGCCTTCAGCTAGCGCACGCCCACGCCTCCACCTTTAGGTTCAGCTGGCGCTGCTTTTCCCCATTGCGGGTTTTGCTAAACTTGAGCTTAGCAGCTTTGCCGTCGTCAGGACCACACCGCACCACACCGCACCGCACCACAGTGCGGCATGGCCCGCATTTGTCGTTCTTCTCATTCTGGTCCTTGTCGTTCTCATAGCCCATTCTCCGAGTTGTTGCCTGCGTGCCGCGTCCTTGCGCAGTTTCCAGTCGACAGGATTTCTCAAAGATAAGGGAATTGCTCTGTCAAGTAAAGTGATATATGGTCCGAAAGGACTTCAATTTATACAATTTCTCTTATTTTTTCCGCTACTTTTTGCGTTTTTCTGTATGCTCTTCGTGCTGTTTGTTGCCTTTTTCAGTGACGTTGTTGTTGTTGCCTTTGGTGGTGTTGAAGCTGAGTTGGCTTGGGCTGGATTGGGTTGGGTTGCTTTTGCCACGGTGAAGAGGGGTAAAGTCTATTTCGGGGCTGCGGCGTTCCTCTCGACAAAAATGCGAATATGCGAGTTTAGTTTATTTTTGTGCTTTTAGACAATTTTCATTTATTTGCTGGAGTTGCTTTTCGTGCGGCTCGGAAAAAGCAATACGTAAAATGAGAAAATAAGAAAATAAGAATTCATGACCTTCGGTATGTGCTATAATTTAATACACTACGACTAACATGGCAAGTTATTTGCTTTATTTTTGTCGGCTGCGATAAGTTGTGACCCTACGAATCGGACGAGGGAGGGACAGCACAACGGGTAATAAACTCGCCAATAACGACTAGAAATAACGAGTAGCGAGTAGAATGAAACGGGAACTTGAGTTACAACTACGTGACCTATTTTGGTAACTCAAACTGATTAAACTCCTGTTTATAGGAAATGTTTTCCGACAATTTTAAATTGTTTTAAAACGTCCTTTTTTAGTCAAGACTTGAAACCCCCATAAACTAATATGCTCGGCATTCTGTCAAACAGAAAAAACCACAATATAAGTAGCCAGCATTTTAATGGAGCTTTATGAAATTACATGTGGAAATTAAAAGAGAAAATGGAAAACAAAATTGTTCCTTTTCAGAGGCAGCTGGTCGGATGAGCGGCTACAAAGTGGCATTAATACAGTGATGCGAAACAGAAAATATGCATTTTAATTTTAATAAATAAGACAAAATGGCGTCTAGCAGATTTATGCGACTAAGGCGCCGCCAATAACTGGAGTAGACGACAATAGCGGCAAACAGCAGCGGCGTTGGGGATGGGGTCGCATGGATATGGAACCAATTTGCGAAACGAGGTTGGAAAGGAGGGAGATTGAAGTCGCGGTGGCGGAGTTGGAGCTGGCTGGGAGATGAACTTCAAATCTAGCGCGAAATGAATAACTTTGCGAGTGAATGAAACTGCCGGGTTGAATGACTGTCAGCTCGGATGAATCCATGACTTGAAGCGAAAGCCGAACCAGGACGAGAACGTGAACGTCAACGAGAACGAGAGCCAGAAGCTGTCATCTGCAGCGTTGTGCGTTGTGGCCTGCAATTGACGGGCGCATTGTGCGGCGACTGTTTTTAGGACTCGCCAACAAAGCGACCGTCGCGCAACAGGGGCCAAGTCCTGCTGCAAAGACAGAGATCAACCGGCCTGGGGGTGGATTGTCCAAGGTTCGACCAGGCTTTGGTGCGATTCCTTTGAAGCAAAAATAAGGCAGTCACCCATAAGTACACTCACACACACTGCAAGAGCCACAAACAGAGAATTTGCGTTAAATTATAATTAGAATTTCTTTTTTTATAGGCAATCAGGCGCATATGTGTATATGTGTGTATGTGTGTGTGCGTGTTTCTGTGTGGGCGTCTGCCTTTTGTTGTTGTCGCTGCCGCCGTTGTAATGTGTCCTTGGGGCGTCATTTAATTGCTTTTACCAATTTGATTTTCAAGTGCCATTAAGCCCGGCACGCCCCGTCCGCCCGCATTTGCCAGAAAGTGAGAGCGAAGCGATGGAAATCGAGGCTGCTCCCGTATTGCCGCAAGTGGAAGTGAAAGTAACGCGCGTGCTTCAATTAATTGGAAAATGAATGAAATCCAGCGGACCCACAGCCCAACTCCGTCCAGTCCCGTCCCGGGCATCCACGGGCCAGTTCATTGTCTATTTTCGGCCAGCGGCTCAATGAAAATGCAACGCGTGACAGTTGCACCAACTGCCATCGCAGTCCGAAAAATGCCGCCGCATTGTGCCCCGCTCGCCCGCCGCCGAGCAGTCCCATAATTAATCGCGTATGTGCGCGTCGCAAAAATTATTAATTGCCACAACTGGCAACTGTCGCCATGTTTGTTGCCGCGACCCCCGTCCACGGAAAGGAAAGGGAAAGGGAAAGGGGGAGAAGCCGCCAACAGAACGAACATAACCAGCACGAACCTGACGCTGTCGTCGCTTCGTATTTTCAGCTGAAATCCGGCTGTCCGGCAGTCTGTCCTTGCCATGTCATAAGTCGCATGCAACATAGCGGCTAATTGTTAGCAGCTTTCCGCGATCCTCCGATGCTTATTAATAGAAAATTAAAGCAATTATCAGTGGAAAAGCGAAAATATGGCAAGGAAATCGACTACGGCTGCTGCTGTTGTTGTTGTTGTTGTTGTTGTGTTCATTGTTGTTGTAGTTGCCCTGCATGAGTAATTTTGTGCCACATGGGCACAGATGACAAAAACACACAACATGGTGGCATCTACAACAACAACAACAACAACAACAGCAACAGCAACAAGCAGAATCAGAACTGAAGCAGGAGAGAGATCTTAGCGCGCATCGTTGCATTTCGCATGAAATTAATTACTTTTGGCACTTTTCATTGAGCAAACATTTCTTTGGTTTGTTTTCGTTTTTTTTTTTTGCGTTTATTTTTTGTTTTTTTTTTTTGCGGTTGTTTCATTCAGCGCCCCGAAATGAAAAATTGTTGTAAAAATTAATTACGCGCCAAACGCACACAACAGCAGCCAACAACCAACAATCAGAAATCAACAACCAGGAACAGTACACTAAAAACAACAAGGGAAAGAAATAAAAACAAAACCAAAACAGAATATCATCGGCGCGCTTTAAACGCCCGCCAAAAAGCCAAAGCACTCGAGTCTTCAGACATTCATTCATTCATCTATCGACCAAGCAACCATCCGTCCATCCATCCATCCATCCATCCATTCGTTCGGTCCATGCAACCATCTATCCATCTGCTGATAGGTTGGCGTTTTCAATGACGAACGCAAACGCAGGCTAATTAAACTGGTGTCCACCCACCAAATACACAACGAATCCCAGTCGCAGCTGGAGAGCTTGGTCAACTTGCCCCACTCCGGCTTATGTCCCACTGTCTGTCAGCGCCTAGCACCACTCCTCACACCCCTTCACACAGTTGATGGCCGCTGCGGCACTTTTGTTGCACTGGGCCGTCTTTCAATTTGCAAATTTTATGAGAATTTTGTGGCTTTTTAGACATAACACTTACCAAAGCTATTGGCTCCCTTCTGCGGTACCACAATACTGCTGAGCTGTTCACCCTTGATGAATATAATAAAAAATGTGATCACCAAAAATATTATCAAAATCAAGTTTCTCATATTTGTAACTGATCATAAATTAATTAGTATTAACTAGGCTTAGCTTATTTTATTATAAATAAAAGTCAACTAATTTTCATTTTGTAATACAAAACAACTGAAAGTTGGGTTTCTCTTTATAGCCTTTTTTATAAAAAAAAAAAAAACATATTTTAATATATATAATAAATTTTAAAATAAAAAAATGTTAAATTTTATGGAGCTGGTACAAATTTTTATTATAACGTAATATATTTTAAAACATCAATCGAAAATAGGTAAAATTGTATATTATTTTATTTCAAAATAATTTTCAGCAAGAGGGCATACTGAGTGCCTCATATACCCAGGCCATAGACTACGTTCAGCTTTTAACGACCGAGCGTCCGACGCCTCTCATATTTATTAAGACTTAAAACCTCACTTGCATTCAGTCCCACCCCCTTCCCCCTTTTGTCCTTTGGTCTGGGGCCGCTTTTGAAAAGTGCGTAAGCATAAAAAACCTTGGTAATAATTATATTTTAGTTTTATGATCTGCAAAAGTGACCGGCCCACCAAAAATGGTCAAGTGTCCGGCCTGAAGCTCCGGCCGTGTGTCATAAAACACAAACTGTTGCATAAATGACACCTAGACGGGCCTGGCGAGGCACTGAGCAGATCCCAGTTGTTTCGAGGGTTTATTAAAAGCGCTTTCCGTTTTGCTGACTGTTGATGGCTGAAGGCTGGAGCAGGAGGAGGAGAAGGAGTAGAAGGGGGAGGTGGAGGAGGAGGAGGAGGATGGCGAATAATTCAAACAAATTGACAGCCGCACATTACGCAATCCAATGGAAACTGCAGCGCTGCACTTTTGCAATGGTTGCCACCAAAATGTGTTGCGAATGCGAAGCTGAAACCAAAAGTGCTGTCGGTAGACACCAACAGGAGGGTCGTCGGGAGAGGAGGGGAGAGGGGGCGGGCGTGAGTGCGCAGAGACAAATCTAATTGCCGAATGCATTCGATGCCAGAGTGCAAAATCATGTCAACAGCAATTTTCCATTGTTAACTGTGCCGGCAGCATCGAGAGATAGAAAGGGAGAGAACACTGCTCTCTGGATGGAGAACGGTAGTTGGTGTCAGTGGGGCGTGGGGGAATGGGGAGGGGGGTGGTAAGTGCAGCGTTGTAAGTGCGTATACTTGATTATGGTTTTATTAGCACAGAGTTGCTGCTGCTGTCGCTGTCGCTGCCTCTGGCATTTCTTTGGCTAATTTCGTAGAAAATCCTTGGCACTTAAATTTGAAAACTAAGTAAACCCAATGCCAGTCCTCCACTCTTCGACTCAGCCAGCAGCAGCACAGATTGCCACGTACAACCTAATGCGGTCTAAGTGCAATAATATTACTTAGCTTCATTTATTTTGCGCAAAAATATAACAAAGATGTGACAGTCAAGAACAGTCAAGAAGAAGACGACCGCATTCGGTTGCTTGTGGATAATGCTGGAGCTCGCAATAATGATGATGTCATTGTCAATGGCAGCAACAGCAACAGAGCAAAACAGGGCAGATGTAACTGAATTAAGCATTAAGTGCGGATATATAAACAACCCTACCGAAAACTGTATGCGTGGGCTGGAGACAGAGGCAGGGACAGAATATAGGGAGAGTGCGTCTTAAAAACGGAAGGAAGCATAAAATAAAATGCAGCAGCAACAGCCACAGCCACAGCAGCAACAATAACATCAACATCATCATTATACTCATCAGCAGCAACAACAATACAGCTTTACTTTATTCATCTTATATATCTCACTGTTTTACTGTCTCTTTCTCTTTCTCTTACTCCGTCTCTTTCTATGTGCAGCCAAAAATATGCAAAGGCTTTAGAAAATTATTGCGACTTTTATAATTTTGCCAACACAAAGCAAATTTGTTGACATGCGCAAAGTATTTGGCCGAGCAACGCAGACGTTTGCAATTGTTGTACAATTTGTTGTGCTGCAGCGAAGTCCCCGTAGACCCTAAATTCAACCTATAAATATGTGTGTGTGCGTGTGTGTGTGTGTGTTTGTTTCGGTGTTAGCCATATCTGCAATACCTAAACAAATGCAGATGCATTCTTACAAAACTGTCGTTTGCGTCATGTTTTAGTTCTCAATTGAATTTATTTTTGCTGCCTGCCAAACTCAAAAGTGGGCGTCAATGGGCGTGGCTTACGTCTCGTAGTTACTGTATGAATTTCTTAAACAACTTTATGTTTGCGTCGAAAATCCTGGCTAAAAGTCAACTGGCAGACAACAAACATTTTTGATTGCAGTCAAATGCATTAAAACTGATTGCGAATCTCTGACTATGCATTTAAGTAACTGTCAACGAAACGGGAATTGCTTTTAAATACAAACAGCTCAAATTTGAAAGAAGCTCGCTTAAAGTTCCCAATAAATGGGAATAGTAACTGATTTATCACTGATTTGCATTCGCCCAATCAACCCGAATCTACGGGTACGCTGAAGAGACCACTTGAGAATCTGAAGCACACCATAATCTGATCGTTCAATCTGCATTGGAAATCATTATACCCATTAAAGTCAAGCAGACAGTGGTGCATCCCAAATATCAGCAAATTGAGAGCCCGCAGCCACAGAAGCCACATTTGGCACTTACTCCCGTACACACACACACACACACGCACACACATTTAGTCGGGTAGTATGGACTATAATTTATGCCCGCCGATTGTTTTGAGCACATTCGCACACTTCACAATCTGTTCGAGTTACATTTTTATTGACAAATTGCGTTGATTTTTGCTGGCGGCATCCAGGCATGAGAGTTGTGCCCAGCTTCTCCTCCTCGCTACCCGCCCCCGTCCTGCAGTCTGTGGGCTGCGTCAATGGCACTTCAAACTGCAAACGACCGGAACTAGCAATTGTTATTTTTGTGAGTGCCTCCCGCACGGCAACGCGCATCGACAGCTCGACAATCAAGCAAATAAATTCAATTATGTAAATTTAGACATCAACAAATACACAAATACAGATACAGATACAGATACATATGCCCACACTGGCGTACGAGTTGATGGCATCTGTGGATGCGAATATAGAAGCTGCGTTTACATACAAATTATGCCAGGAATGCCGCCGCTTATCTGAGCTGCATATATGGGGCAAGTGCACACAGCGAGTTGAAAGTCAAAGCTGCCACATCACATTTATATGCTCCGCGATATGGCGGCTATTACAGCTGCCGTTAGCCCACGCATTGCGGCGTTGATCGCACTAAATTTTTCATTGTGTCAATTGTCAAAACAAAGTTTTGGATTGTCGCTACATTGCCCAAGTCGACGGTTCCACATGGAGCTACCTCCTTCCTCCATTCCAGACGCTGACGCTGTCGATGACGATGGCGATGGCGACAACGGCTACGGCAACGACCATGGTGTTACTTTCAATTGAACTTAATTAAATTTGTAAGTGAATCTAGTGCGGGCTGATGGAAACGGCAACGGCAACGATTGCCGCTCGGCACTTTCCCCACTTTACTGGGGCACTGCATTTCACGAGACGACACAAGAGGAATGAGGAACTGCGACTGAAAATTGGGACTGGGACACACGAGAATGTCGCGCCACGCATCGCATCGCCAGCGTGTTGCAAAGTCTTTGTCTGCAGTGACAATTTACATAATTTAAGTCATTTAAATTATCCGAAAACATTTCAATTCATGGTGTAACTTGCACCCACTTGCACCACCCCTGCCACTGCCACACCCACTCCGAAGTCCCGTCCAGTCCGACTTCAATTCAGCTCTGTCTCCGACTTCGACTCCAACTCCGACTCCATCTCCCATTGCCATTGTAGTCGCTGAATAGTCGCAGTCTACCATTGTTATCGTCTTCTGAATGAAATTGCGATTATGTAAAGTGCATTAATGAGCTTCGGACTGAACTCGAATTTATAGCCCGAGGCAATCCCAATGAGTGGATGGATAGCTTGACAGCTCTGCCTTGAATAGGCTTCATATCACATTACAAAAGACAATGGACGCTGCCTTCAGCAAGATTTTGGCACTGCTGACAGAAACCGAGCTAACCAAATTAGCCAAACTGATTGGGTATAAATTTCATTCGGGGCACAAAAGAGTTCCATTGTGGGCGGAATAATGCAGGTTTGGTCGCAACTTTAGACTGAATGTATTGTGCTTTAAGTCACGAAAAATAGTGCTTAGCACTTTTTAATTTAAAAAAAAAATTTTTTTTTTCGATAAATGAATGCAAATCAATTAACTATTTATTATTTGCACGCGAAATATGATCTACTTACGCTGGTTTTTAGCTTACATTGAGCCTTAATTTGGAAAACATTTAGACCAACGCTTTGTTGATCCTCTTTAATGCCTAGCTAATACCCTTGCTGAAAATCAAGACCTATGCCCATCCATTTGCCTGGGCAAACGCACGCCCCAGGCCTCGATGTGCGATGATGATGCCATAAAAGAGATAAACCCGTCGCATAAAATGGTGTCACATATGCGCAACATTAATCTAGTTTGAAATTATAAAAGTGGAGTTTACGCGGCGTATCCGAAGAAGAGTGAAATTATGAAATTAAAATAACAACCACCACGAAGAGACCAAGGCAAGGAACGAAGCTGAAACTGCGACGGCGACTGGGAACTCGGGAAAGGGATGTGGCTTTTGTAAGCGGAGTTTACAATGTTTTTTTTCTGCTCCTTCCCTCAAATCATATTCATATGCAAAACGAGAGCAACAACACAATGGCAAAAAGTAATGATGCCAACACCAAGCGTGACATTATAACAACAATAACAACAACAACAATAATAACAGCGGAACAGGAGGCAGCATCAGCAGGCGACAGGAGGCAACAATAACAAGGGAATTACGAGCATCAAAATGCGCAATGAAAATAAATTAAAGTTTCAGAAACAACAAGCTTAAATAAGAACAGAGCACCAGATTACCTTCAAGCGGGGAGGCAATGCCGGGCGGTGAGGTGGGACGGGGGCAACAATTGCAATTGCCGCAAGTGTTTATAATAATATGAAGAGCTTTGTGTAGGTGGACAGCGCGACAAAGAAAAACTTTGGGAAATACGTAAGAAATTTGCATAAAATTGACAGCGGACATTTTCTTAGCGACCGCATAATAGCCACTTGGAGCAGCTGTAAACAGCTCATAAAAGTAATTACAGCTGCCGCGAAGTGAGGGGCGGGCCTCAGAGGCGGGGGTGTTGGTGTCACAAATGAGCGGGCCTCTCTGACTGTCTAATGTGGCTAATGTGTGTGCCGAGCCACTAATTATAGGCAACTTAAACGCAACTAATTTTCACACTTGGAAAATGATTAAAACTCCATTTGTGTGTGTGTGTGTGTGTGTGTGTGTGTGTGTGTGTGTGTGTGTGTGTGTGTGTGTGTGTGTGTGTGTGTGTGTGCATTCTTTGTGCGAGAAGCAACAGCGTTCGGCCTAAGCAACCAGCTCAGCACCTTGGCTAATTAATATTAATTGAATTTGTTGGTCAAGCATATGCGTTTGTGTGTGTGTGTGGGTGCGTGGCAATCCGCACAGCTGTTGTGCCAATGAATTGGAATTGGAATCGGAATTAGCAGCGGCTGCCAAACAGAAACCGACGAAAAAGTGCATGTACTTCACACCAACCGATGTCCGACTAAGGCTATTTAAGCAGCGCCTGCAGGTCACGAGACCCGAGCGGAAGCAGCGCCGATGAAGCGTGCGCCCCTGTCCAGTGTGGCACGAAAGTTCCAGGCAATTATAGTTCAATTATATTGACCGGGAAGGTGAACGAGATGTATTGCCAAGGCATGCAACGCATTGGTCAGACTCTTAGCCCGGTAAAAGGGTCCGGCTGGTCAGCTGTGATCGGGATCGGGGCCAGAGTCCACACATACAGTTGTCCTGCTGACAGTTGGCAAATTGCGAGCGGGCACCCACATCAGTTGTCAGTTGCAAAGCGCTTGGAGTGCGAGGATTTCCCATAATTAGCAGTTTTATCGAAGCGAGTTTAACACGCTCTCCTTTTGGACCCAGGCAAAACACATATGTAGAACATTTGGTTTTCATAATCTTTTATTTCATAATTTATTACAATTGAAAATTATGTTCAATATTTGTTTTTTTTTCTTCATATTTCTTTTTGTTTGCTCTCGTTTCAAGTTGTTGTTCTATTTACTTCTCCAATATGTTCATAATCGTAGGGGTTCTGTTTTTTATTTCTTTACATAGAAGCTTCAATTAGTTTATTAAGTTAATGATACTTTTGTTTTCTATATAATTAAGTTTAATTTTTATAATTCATTGGTTTCATGTTTTCTTTTCCATTTTCATTTTCATTTTCGATTAAACCTAGAAATTTAGTTAAAGTTAATTTATACACGCACAAACATTTATTTCATTTATTTTATATAAATATATTAATTGTTATTTTTACTTGTATGGTTTTGTTTTGTTTTTTCTTGCATATTTATTGCAACAATAGAATTAGCTGTCTCTCTTGTTTTAACTCTTCTCCAGCTCGCTCGCTCGCTCGCTCGCTTGCCTGCTCTCTCTATCTCTCTCGCTCATTCTCTCTGACTTGTTTGCTCTTCTATATGTTCCGATGATGTCGCGTGGGTAAGTTGTAGGTTGTATAAATTGTTTGTGCACTTTTTAGTCTATGCTCAGGGTTGCATTTGCTCCGGTTATTACCAACTAGCATTAAATACAGTTTAAGAGTATCTTTTTTTTTGTTTTAGTTTAATCATGCATACTTTTATAATTAATGCAAGTTCTTGCGCTATTTACAAAATATTTTCAATGAGAGTTTATCAAAAATGTACAATATTTATTAAATATATGTATGTAAATATAATCATCGTAATAAATGTTGCTGTCGTTCCTTATAATCATATTAAATATTTACGGCGTATACATTAAAGTTTCGAGAAAAATCACATTTTAATTTAAATTCTGATACGAAAAAAGTTAAAACATAAAAAGCATTAAAATTATTTCATATACAATATGAATTATTTATAATTGTTGATAGCATTTTTTTGAATTTTTATTTTTTATACGATTTTTGTTTTTGTTTAACGTTTCATCCTTATTCTATGTAACGCTTATCAACACTGACACATAACGGGCACTTTCAAAATGCCAAGCAAGCGGTCACCATATACAAAATAATTGAGTTTCTAAATTACTTTCAACTAGATCGTTTTTATTACATCATATAGCGATTCAATTTACAAGTTTTTAATTGCGAGGTGAAACGCTTCAGTAGCCGTTAACATGTTGGCCCAAAGAGAGGATTTGGTTTTCAATATTTCCAATAAATGTAGTTGAACTGTGACTACACTTGTCCATCTCTCTCTCTCTCTCTCTCTGTATCTGTCTCTCTCTCAACATGTTAACATCTGGTATTTCATCTAGCAAAAGTGCTTTCATTTTAACTGACTGTTGGTTCCTTTGCTTAAGCCATACATGACTATAATAATTATGTTTTGGATTTTTAAAATTAATAATAATATATCTAGTTATTCATATTTGTTATTCTATATATTTATATAGACTCGTATACATCATTCGCTTAATTCATGCTTTGGTTTTTATTTAAGGCGTTCTGTACAATTTGCGATTAATCGTTTCTCAAGTCAATGGTTGTGTTGATTATTTAACTACCATAAAGTCTAATATATTACTATCAATGCATAAATCGTACAATTCTGTATTTTTTTTTATAGTGAAATTTTGCATTCTTTTTAATGTTTTTATTTCGATTTTTAAATAGGGTTTGCGAAAAAACATTTGCCTTTAGCAATTTGTAAATAAGTTTTGTAGTTTTTTTCGTGCGAAACAATAGCGTAATTTTCAATGGGGTATTCTTTAAGAAGTTCGTATACGTTTGAGTGATTGTTTCAATTGTAGTTATAGGTAATGTCTGCTAAACAAATTATGCATTTCCACGAGAAAGAAGCTCACGATCTTAAGTTTAATTACAAACAGATAAATGATTTTTGCATTTTCTTACGGTTGCCTTTATGTTGAGCTAAAAAAGGTACTAACTTTTTTACACTTGATTTACATTGTAAGAAATGTAAAATAAAATACAACACTTAAATTTCAGTTTGTTTCTCTATTCATTTACGTATATTCGTTACGACTTTAGTTTTCATATTTGTAAAAGCTGTGTATTTATACGCACTTGTGCTTGCTGAATTCAGTTCCATTTCATAAAATTTTAACAAAATTTTGCAAATAATTCTGAAAAACTTCTGAGCGTGTATGTGTGTGTGTAGACAAAATCAAATACGCAACAAAAATTAGTGACAATGATTCTCTTTGAGAATCGGGACTTTTGTAAATAAAATAATACATACATTTGTAAATGCAGCCCGCTGAAAAAAAAAAAATCATACGGTAAGAAAAAATAAATAAAAACACCATAAATGTTATTTTTGCAATCATTTTTGATATATGCATTTTACTCTTATTTTCATCATTTAATCATCATTCATACAATGCATTTGTTTTCTCTTCTGTATTGTTTAAAATTAAATCATTAATTAAGTAAATGTAATAATAATATAATAATAATAGAATTAAATATAACGCATACAAATTAAAATACATAAATAAAAGTACATTTTAAAAATATTTATAATTTATTATTTATATCTGTATGTGTATGTATATTTTTATATATGTATATATATATATATATATATATGTGTGTGTGTGTAAGTATGTTTAGGTATACTCGTATGCTTATGTTGTATATGTGTTTGGGTGTGTGTACCTCATACAATATTTGTATATGTATGTGTAAGTGATCGTTATATTCATAGTCAAACATGTGATTTAATTTTCTTGGAAATAATACTACAAATACACACAAAAAGAACAAATTTTAAAACAAACTCCATTCAAAATAGTATATAGTTTTTTCTTTTTCAAAATTAACTTCAATTTCTTTTTTTCTTTTGCAACGCGTAAAATTAGAAAACAATTCAATTTATTTAAATTAGAGTGCTAAGCCTAAGATATACATACATAAACATATACATAAGTAAGTAGTAGGTATTTAATGTTTAGCTTTAATTAGTTATCGTTTTGTTTTTATGTACATTTGTATGCATGCGTACAAACAAAGGTATACACTAGTTTTAAAAAAACAAAAGCGTTTACTACAACTGACTTGTTTAAGTATAACTAAAAAGAAACTAAAATCTAGCAAAGAATTTTCTGTTTGTTTGTGTGTTTTTCCGTTTTGTTTTTTGTTTTTTTTTTTTTTGTTTTTTTGTTTTGTTTATTTTTGATTTGTTAATTAAATAATTGTACGCAGCTTCGGTTCTGCTTCAGTTTTATCTCTGTGTGCTTTGTTTGCTCAGGGCTGTGCTGCTAGTGGGCGGGGCATTTACTAAATTCAAATTAAAAACTAGTTGAAAAATCAAATTGCTTTTGGCCTGTATTCAACCAAAATGTAGCTTACAATTTAGAATCTATTTTGTTTTGGATTGCGCCTAAATTCATGCTTCGAAATATTTGCATTTACAATTGCCTTTTGTAGCTTTTTGAAAGTAAGGATTTGAAATTAGCAAGCTTCTGCTCTTGTGTATGTATGTGTGTGTGTGTGTGTGGAAGTGTGGGTTCTGTTTTGTTTATTTAACTTAGAGCTAAGCGTTTCATTTTGTTCATGCATAAATATCTTTCTCTTTTTTTTTTGTTGCTTGTTGTAGTTGTTATTTATGTTTAAAGTATACACACATAGTTTCTTTTAACAGTGCTATTTGTTTTTGTTGTTGCTGCTGCTGTTGCTAGTTGCTGCTGCTGCTGCTGCTGTTGATACTGGTGATACTGTTGTTGCGCCTACCTTTCGATTAGCTAATATCGTGTGTTTTCATTTCATTTTGTTTTTGTGTTTAGGATTTTACTACAGTTTTACTTTGCTCTATTACTTGACTGATATTGCCACTCGGTTTGTTAGTTACACGGTTGAAAGGTCCTGGCCACTTTTGTCTTATCCTGCTCGGCTCCTCTGATCTGTTGTAGTATGTAGTTGTAAGTAGTTAAGCTATGATTTTGGCTTTGTCGCTATCAGCGTGCTGCTCAACATCCGTCTGCGCTGCCATCAACTTCCGCTTCCGCTTCGCTCACGCATCAGCTTCAGCTTCGGCTTCGGGTTGGGTCCCAGCTATGGCATCCGCATGCGCCCCGTGTCCGTTGCCTGCGTTGGATTACAAGTGCTGTCCGTAGTATTCAGCGGGCGGGTAGTGCGGATAGCCTTGGTGGAAGCCCGGATCGCCGGGCGGACGATGCATCATATGCGCCTGGCTGTCCATCATATAGCCCATGGCATCATGACCATAACCGGAGGGACCTGGATGCGGTGTATAAACTGTTGAAAGTTGCATGGGCAGATAAGAGAAAAAAAATGCACATAATTAGAAATTGCGTTCAAAATTAGACAAAGCTATGCTAATTGTTCTTTCTTTGCTCTGCGCTATTTCATAGTTATGGATATTTTTTTATATATATTTTTTGTCGTAGGAGGAGTTCTGGTATTTACCTGCTCGATTCGATTGATCAATCATAGGCTGCACAATTCTTCGCCGCGCATTGATGAACCTGTAAAAGAGACGGATAAATGCGTTTGGATTTTAGTTTTAGTTTTTAATTAAGCAAAAGGCAACGGTTGAATTTATGAATTATTTATAAACTATTTCAGTGACGGCTGCTTCTGCGACTGCGACTGCAGGGATTTGCAGCACCCTGCTTTATGTGCGCAACTTAGCCATAAACCAAAACAAATCTTGCCCAGAGTCACACTTTTTGCTCGGCCAGTCGGGCCACATCAATGACAGCTGGAGAGTGGGAGAAGGGGGGGAGAATGGCGAATGGGAAATGGAATGGCCGGCTTTACAAAGCCCAATGCCGACTTTGGTTATGATTGTCGTTTAATAAATGCAATAAGAAATAATAAGCAGGCCATCGCTGAAGTTGCTGATCCGCTGCGTGAAGGATCAGCGACGAAAAAGCCAAAGAAATGAAATGATTAAAGCAAAAGGCCGCCAGCGACAAAGCCCGTTGTTTGGAGTGACAGTCAGTGCCGTGGCTCGGACGATGTTACCCGCATGACACACACACACACACACACCACGGAGAGTAAGAAATGAAAAAAAAAACATTGCAATAATAACAAGAACAATAATAACAAACGAGTCAGACATTAGGCGAAAACAACAATCAGGTAACTCATTGCAAGCTAGTCGAGGTTAATGAACTGAAGGCTCCCCTGAAATCCTTTTCTTACATATATGTGGTGGTAGCACATATATGCATAAGGTTTTTCTCTTTGCTCTGTTTTGCTTTTTTTTTTTCAATTTGCAGTTCATTTCTGTGGCTGGCTTTGCTCATTTTGAGGCGGAAATTGTTGCAACGCCCTGAAATCGTTTATCAAAACGACAAAATGGAATTGAGTTCCGTTGCGTTTTTTGAACGCTTCAAAAGGCACTGAGAAAGAGGGGTTAGCCGGATTGGGGATTGGGTAGAGAGAAGCGAATATGAGACGATGTAAGCTGCAAATCGATTTGGCCGCTGGCTGCTGACTTGATTGGCTGCCTCGTTGCCAAACCGAATAAACAGTGAGTATGTGGCGTGTGGCAGCCAGTTTTAGCCTTACCACCTACCCACCCCACCTCTCTCAACTGTATCGAAAAAAAAGTACAAAAGCAGCACATTTGCAGCGTTATTTATGTACTTACGGCATAATTATAACTTTTTTCCAGCTCTGCAGCTGTAAGTAAGCGTTAATATTTAAAACTTGGCTACAACAAAACTTTTTCGATTACCGCAGTAAGCAGCAAGAAAACTGAATCTCAAGTCCTGGGCCTGCCTGTGACTGTCCGACTGTGCGACCGTCTCTCACATTTCTTTCTCATTCTTATTGGGTGTTAATGGACTTTTACTCTCTCTCCCTCTCCTTCTGAATCTCATTCTGTTGGTCATTTGAATTGCTGCTTACGCAGTTACTTTTCTTTCGTACCCCTCAAATTGCGCAAAATAAATACACATTTAGCTGCCGGTGGTGCTCCGCCAAGCAGGCAGCTCGGAGCCCACGGCCATTCCCCATGGATTAGTGCTTTGGCGAAGGTGTCGTCTGCCAGCCCATAAATAACCAAAAGTGTCAACATTTTATTTTGCTATTTTCTGCTAAGGTTTTTGCCTTTTTTTGTCTTTGCTTTATTTTGGTTCTACTCTCCTTCGCTCACTCCCTTCCTCCTTCATCTCGCTCTGTCTTATCGCTGTTGTCTACGCAGCGTTGCGTGCTTAAGCGAAATGGGCAGGGGTCCTTGCCAGTCCTTGGCAGTCCTGGCTGCTCGTATTTGTTAATTTGCAGTGTGCTTCAGTGAGCGCGAAATTCAATTTAATTGAGCTGAGTGCCTCCGTTAGAGCAGCCACCACAGCTACAGAGCTCCAGCCGTCCAGCTGTCCACATCTCTACGCGGGGCAAAGACATTCGAGCAACCCACTCCAGGCTCCAAATGCGGCTCACACATTTTTCGCTAGATTTTATTATGGCCTGTCCCTGCTTAAAAGCATTCCATGCCACAGACATGCTGCCCCAACTGCATAAAAGATTCAGCAACGCTTTTAACTGGCTCTCAAGCTTTTGTAGCAAGACCCCCTTCCCCCCTCCGAAATCCCCATGCCCCGCCTGCTGATTCCCATTCTGATTCTAGCTGCAACTCGTGCATCTATGTTACAGCTACAGCTTAGAAGCTTGTCTTGTCTTTTGCATTGGTTGCCAGGTGTCAAGTTTTGCAGCATGTCGCATAATGTGCAAAATTTGATGAAGTCGCCTTCAAGCTTTGCATCTCTCTCCAAAGGCCGGGCACGGCCACTAGGAGCTGTCGTTGTCCCGTTGTCCCGTTGCCAACTATCCCGGCAAAACATGCCCCATAACTTTATTTGCAACATTTTTGTTTAGCATGGGGCAGGTTCTCAGCTTCTTGGCGTAGGCGCAGGCTGCCTTATAAATTTGCCCAACCTGCCAGCTGTAAGATGATAGCTTTCGTGTGCGTGCTCTGGTTCTGTTTCTGGTTCTGGTTAAAGGTTTGGTTCCACTTCTACAGCAAATGGCATAAAGCCTGCAACTAATGCTCTTGTAGTTACCAAAGCTTCACATAAGAGCTTGGCCAGACAGCACCTATTGGAATGTGTAACACCTTAAATAGTATATGTGTAAATAACTAGAAGAGTATCTATTACTGAAAGGCGTTATGTAGATGTCCGCAAGAGTCTCTTTCCCTCTCATTGTTTTTGTAATCAAATATGTATTTGTCGAGTCTACTCACCAATTGTTAACTTGCAGTATCGTTAGGCCCGTATCCTGCGCCAACTGTTTTTTTTGGTCCTCGGATGGGTAGGGATGCTAAAAGTAAAGAAAGTCAAAGAGAAATCACTTTAAATAAGTATGCGCACAATTGAATTAACGGTCACAGAGCATTCAAGATTTACAATCTATCAACATGGAGTACGCTTGGCAAGTGGATCAATCGATCAATCATGGCCAGTTCTGCTATTGCTGCTATATATCTACAATAGTGTATAGAAAAATTAAACCTGTCGTGGCTGGATTGCTGCTGCACTTGAAATGCGCTCCGCCCCCCTTCCCCTTCGAGACTGGCGTTTTATTTATTTTATAATGGTTGATTTTTTTCTTCTCTTGATTGAATGTTTATCGGGAATCTCTGGCCAGTGAGTGCAGCCCTTTCCACGCCCTGAATGGAGGCTCGTGCTTATCAGCGCCACTCAAAATGTCCTCAATTTTGTCGGTCTGGGCCAACTGCAGCGGGTTTTTGGTAGCGCCAAATAGGCAAACAAAGGCCCGGACCCGTGCTGTGAGTGGGGCACGCTTGGGGTGGGGACTGCCGCTGGCCGCTACTCCCCATAAATCTTGCAGCAGGCGCGCCGCCACAGTGGCGTCAGTGAGCAAACAATGCAAGTGGGTGTGCAGGAGACGATTCCCACTCCAGTGTGTGTAATCTAATCGGCTGACACTGCTGGCGCTTATTACAATTTTGTATTTGTTTTGGTTGTTGTCGCTGCTGATTTCCAATATTGACTCAACGGTTGCCCGCTGGAAAAAGAGATCTCGCAGCCAGTTTGAAGTTCCAGCTCGGCACACACCTGGACTAACTTAAGTCCGGAAATGACTGTCAATCTTTTGGCTTTGCAATTGGAATTGAAATTGGAATTGAGATTGGCTTCGGTTCGGGTTACGCTTGAGCCTTTGTTTAGCTCGATCCTTTGGCGCATGCGTCGCACTGTCTTTGTTTAACCCTTACTCTTTTTTTTTTTCGTGGATGCGAGTACATTTCCGGCAGCTGTGGGCGTTTCAATTTTGGCACTCGTCGGCAAAAGGACACTGCCTCAATTTCAACAGTCCCGCCGTCGCTTTGTCGTTTCGTGTATTGTGATTTTGCGGTTGCTGGCAATTGAACTTTTGAGCTATGTACTCGCAGTTGTCTGCACATGCAATTTGCCGCATACACAGGAAGCAATTGTTGTGCTGCTGCACTGAAATTTACCGCTTTCTTAGCCACACACCCGCCCACCTACCGACCACTGTCCCAGAATATATGGACTGTCACTTATATACAGATGTACATATACAATTATATGTATCTTAACTTATATATCCCCATATATAAATATATATACATATATATATATATTGTGCATTGTTGTCGGTTGTAGATTGTGCATTCAGTATTCAATATGCAAGTGCTCAAGTGCCAGGAATTTCGAATTCCATTCGAAATGTGCAACGCTGCACATCCTTGTCGCTTGTCTTGCCATCCTCTGTCTGTCCGTTTCGGTTGCATGTCCTGCGTTATGTCTGTAATGCAATTTAGTTGCCTTGTTGTCCTTGCCGTGCACACCCATTTTAGCCTGTCACCTGCCCCCCCTTCAGCCCCCTGCCGCAACTCCGCTGACTCCTTAAATGCATTTGCCTTATTGTTTGTGTTTAATAAATTTTGCGTGTTGTCCTGTTGTAGATATTGTGTATGCGTCTATCTCTGTGTGCGTGTATCCGTGTTGGCTGCCCGGCAGCAATATTTGTTTGCTGTCTTGCACAGGCCAAGTGGCACGCCCACCTCCAGCCCGCTCAGAGTTCAAGTCCTGACAATAGCCAATACGAAAACTAGTATATGAAATTTGTGTATTGACAAATAAACGTAGATGTCCATGTAAATACAATGGACATGCCAATGGCCATGTAGCCGCCACCTCCCTGCTGCTGCTGCTGCTGCTGCTGCACCTCGTTTTAGGGGTATAAAATGCTCAAGAAGTCAAAAGGCATAAATTACAAGCAGGTAAATTAAAATGGAATTTATAGCATACTTTGTGGCGCTCATCTATTTAGAGAAATGCTTTTACCCATGTGCATTTGCCCTCCATCCGCCCCCTGTCCTGTTGCCTGACGTTGACATTATAGCCAGTTGGAGAAAGAACATAATTGCATACGGCTACCTACACTTTCTGAGACCTTTCTCGGTGCTCTCCCCAGATACTTTGACTGGTTCAGGTTCATTATCGGCCTGTCTGAGGCTTATCAAAAGCGCATTAATGGCTGTCGCGCAGCTTTCATTGCGACGCCTACTGAAGCAGCTGCTGGACTCGGTTCTATCAGCAGCTCTGCAGTGGTGCACCAATTACGCTAATGTAAGCAATTATGCATTTCGCACACTACACACACACACACACACAACTATCGACAGACAGGGCGACGCGCACTCTAACCAAGCAGGCGAGTGCAAACATGTCAAGTGAAACAAAGTCCATTTGGTTTATTAATTTACCATACGACAAAATAATTAATTACTGTCACGCCTTTAAGTTGCTTTTGCCATGTCGCCACACACACCCTGCCGCCCTCCCTCTCCCCCTCCCGCTCTCTCTCTCTCTCTCTCGCATTCTCTGGTTATGTCTTCGTTTCCCCCTGTGCCACGAATCAAGTGCCACAGTTTTTGCTTTTGTCTAGTCGCTTAACTCGCTCCACTTTTTCCACATATTTTCGCTCGTGTTGTGTTTATTTAAACTTGGCAAATGAATTTAAAACAATCAGCACAGACACACACACACACACACTCATATGTGTGTATCCCTCGGCTCTCCCCTGAAGTGATGTCGACAAGTGGCAAGGCAACCTCAGGCATAGGCCTATGTCTCGGTTGTGGCTGTCTCGCTCTCTGTCGCTCTCCCACTGTTCCCTGGCCACATGATGTCAACATGACTGCAGTGCCGTGACACATGGCACAACAAGCCCAAGACATCGGCTCCGACTCCGGCTCTGGCTATGCCTTTGGCTTTGGCTTTGGTTGCGGCTGCGGCAATGGCTCGGTAATGCACACGTACAACGCCGCCGCCATTAACAACGCCAAATGCGACGCCATTTGTGAAACAAGCTGCAACACTAGCAACAGCAACAGCAACAGCAACTGCAACAACAACAACAGCAGCAACTGCAAATTGCTGCGGCGTCGGCGGCGGTGAAAATTGCATAGCGATGTCAGCAGCGACGACGACGACGACGACGACGACGGCCTGTGGCAGCCATTATGAAGATTTTTTTTCCAGTTGCACTACATGTCTAAACAGAGCCAAATGAGTGTTTCCACTTCAGTGGAAAGCCAGATGGAGAAAGGACAGGGTGAGGGGCAGAGCATATAGCAGTAGGCACATTTGCACTAATCGCAACTTTGTCCTCATCCTCGTCATCATGTTGGGGCAACACAAAAAAAAAGAAAAAAATAATAATTTGCAACAATCGCGAAGGCAAACACAAAGCTATAAAGATGCCCTACAGCCATGCTCTGTATGTGTGTGTGGAAAGGGTCAAGAAACTGGCAAAGGTAGGTCCATTCGAGGGGGAGGGGTGGCTGGCGTTAAATTGTGCAAGTGCCACACTTTTGTCAGCTGCCACTTTCCCCCGCAGGCGTGTCAGAGTGAAATGGCTTCTCTGTGATCGCCAATCCATCGTCATTAGTTTTTGTAGCGCATCTTGAGTTCGTCTTCGCCCACAATGGTGTTGCCACACATGCCACACACTAAGCGCCGTCGCTGTCGTCGCTGTGGGCTGCAACACGTAACATGAACGCTGACAACAGTGCAACAAACGCTCCCCTCCCTGCGCACCTCGCATCGTTTACCGTTTTGGCCATTTTGCGCGTTCTTTTTTTTCGGGGGTTGCTTTGCACTGTGGTAACTACAACTGCAACGGACCGACAACAACAACAACGTACACTGAATTGCAAAGCTGAAGCCGCCAAGCGTCAGGCGACGTCAGACGGCAGACGGCGCCCGGCGGCCAAAAGAAAATTGCACAGCGCACAGTTGAAAAGGGACATGGGAGCTGGCATATGTGACTGAGGCCGGGAACGGGAACGGGACCGACTCAGGAACCTGGAACTGGGCACATGTGGCAGCGAGTAGGCGGAGCACGCGAAATGAAACTTTTTGCCCGTTGTTACCCGTTGCCTTAGCTGTTGTTGCCCGTTGCCCGTTGCCTGTCTGCAGTGCGCGCCAAATGTAAACAAAATATTCGCGCGCCTGCCATAATTATGGCAACAACAGCAACTACAGCAACTACATGCTTGCAGCAACCAGCAACAACAACAACAAGCAGCCATGCATTGCATTGGCCCCGTTCCCCCTCAACCGTTGTCTGCGTTGGCTGCCCGCCTTTTGTTTTTGGTTGGCCAGCCAATGCGCTTAACCCAGGCCCCGTCGCAACCCCAGTCCCGGTTCCCCTTCAGACTGCAGTGCACTTCATTAGCACCATCGTCATCGTCGTCTTATTTGGGGTCTGGTTTTTAACGACTTTAGCAACGCCACCGTCGCCATCGTCGCCATCGTTGCCATAGTCAACGACGCCATCCATGTTGCGCATGTCGGCGTCAATGGCTGCGACTTGCTCGCTGTGGCCGTCATGGCTTTGGTTTGACGAACTGGCATCGAGTTTCACTTGGCTGCCAATGTCTGGAAAACTGTTAATTATGCCAATGGAAATCGGGTGATAAATCAAATTGGCGAGCATTGCATTTGCATTATCTAAATGCGACTTTGAATACAAAATTTAAGTTCGAACAAAAACAATTTCCCTAATGTGCCCAAACCGTTAATAGCATTAAGCCAGCAACAACAAAAAATCAGTCAAGGATATATGCAGGCGCCCGCCGGAGGCTGTGAAAGCCGAGCCGCAGTCGGCTAACGGCGATGCCTTAGCCGGGTAAACATGAGTGATGCGCTGATTTAAACGGCAATCCATCAATGTCAGAGGGTGGGCGCTACTTAGTGGGGGGCTGGGAGGTTGGTTGGGTGGTTAATGCCCCTGCCAGTGGGGGTGGCGAATCAGCTATCAGATATTTTAAAACTGCTGCAGCAAAATACTAGTCTCTGAACCAGAACAGATAAACATTCCAGCAGCAGCTTCAACTTTAATTTCCGATTTGTTTGCTTATCGCCTGCGGCTGCCCCTTCGGGTTCTTTCTTGGGCCGTGGTCACTGCAGACGCCTAGCTCACACACACACAGACGGACACTTTTAGACAATTCCATTAAGATTTTTATCATTTTACATACGCAGCAGCCGCAAACGAAGGGCAAATGTGGCTAATGGCCGAAATGTAGCGCAGCAGTTTGAACTTCCTTAACAGCCGCTTGACCGTAGCGCATAAAATCTTATAGTTTTATTTTTGTTTGGTTTTTCGTTTTCCTTCTCGGCGTCAACCCTTGCACTGCGCTCAAACGTTCTTTTACGTATCCTGCATCCTTCTGCTTAACATAAAGTGGCGCATAAAAAATCTGTTTATTTGTATTACACATCCGCCTTGCCGGACTTTCCGGTCTGAACTTTGATTTGGCTGACCAGGTTTCTGTTGAATAGTTTCTCGGCTTTGGCAATTTGTTTTTAGTATCGCATTTTGGGACAGTCCGAATGCCATTTATCTGAGCACTCTGATGGCTCAAATGGAAATCTAATTGGACGCGATGACCGAGCAATAAGCCATTCCATCGACTGCATTGAAATCCAAATTGGGAACCTGGCCTAAATGGTTACTTAAGCGTTCCGTTGCGGTTGTGGGATTTTGTTCAGTCCGTTCCCCTCCCCCCCTTTGATAAGCATGCGGATAACTTTATAGACTTGTTTTTACTGCGCAGTTGAGACGAGTAAGTATATATGTGGAATTAAGTTAAGAGAGAGAGCTGCCCATTCGACAGCCGGCTCAGACAGATCATCAATTTCCAGTTTGCACATCTCATTATCTTATCTCTTATCTCTGGCTACCTATTTGCATTGCGCCAACTGCTTCAATTAGTGTTTTGTAGTAGCTCGCATGGCCACGCCCACTCGCCAAGTAATCTTATCAGGGCAGCATGGCAGAAGCTGGCAAAAACCAAATATGGGCCTGCTAAGCGCTTATCACAGACTAATAACAAAGAGGCCGTTTGGGTTTTAGCTAATGTAACTGGTCGCAGCGATTCAGATTGCGATAAGATGTTAAACGGGCTAAAGGGGTGTGTTTGGTGTCTCTCCGATTGGTGCAGGTGAAATTCGGCTTTGATTTTGATTGGACTTACCGTTAAATGCTGAAACAGCCACGCTCTCAATATGTTTGTTGCTACTTTTGGGAAAATGCCACGTTTCTTTTGGTTCTTTTTGCCGTTCGCGTCATCGTCCTCCTCGCCGGTGCCCTCGCCGCTGCCTATGCTGGCGTTGCTGGCATCACCTGTGTGAAAAGAGAAAGAAGGATTCCAGTCAGTTCAACAGTTCAGTCGACTTTTCGAGTACAGCTTGTGTCAATATTGCCACAGCACTAGGCGGCATCACAACTCACAATTGTGTTTGCTCATTTTGGCCAGTTGCTGTTGTTGTCTTGGCTGCTGCTGTTCTGGTTTATGTGTGTGTTTGTCAAGTGAGCATAAAATAACTTTACTCGACTCGGGTGGACTCTGCTTATACATAATGATAATCATATGGATGACATTGTTTGTGGCTGCCGTTCAAGACAAGCCAGGTCAGTCCAAGTCCTCCCAGTCCTCTCCCCCCCTTCCTCTGACTCATTCTATCTGTCTCGCTTGTTGTGGTTTATAAACAAAATTAATATTTGTCATACGCAGTCTTTGGCTATGGCTTTGCCTCTGTGCCTTTTGGTAATGTTCGTGCATAATTTTTGGTTAATTTAAATTTTCTAGGGCTTTTATCTTTTGTTTGCTTGGGTACACCACCACCACCGCCAACTCCCACTCTCAGCATTTCCGCTTGGCGTTTGTTTTCCTTATTGCCACAGCCCCATCGTCATCGTCATAGTCGTCGTCATAATCATCATACCAGCAGCAGCAACATCATATGATTTTGTATATTTTTGTTTAATATTAAGTATGTTATTTGTGTGTTTACTTAAAGTTTTAGTTACACTTAAGTAACTCAAATGCCTTCTTTGCCTCAAACAGGAAGCCCCAAATGGCTGCGCACATGCAAACAAAATAAACCAGGTCCGCATACCCTATCTGCAGTCCATGGCTCTCATATGATCTACATAGCCCAACGTGGCCCAATATTGCATAATTTCACGCTCCGACCCCGCCTCGGACCGAGTGTGCCAAAACAAATATTTCTCAACACCAAACTTAGTGCGTCTATGAATGTCTAACTTGGAAGCTATGACAGCGAGTTCCTCTCCCTGGTTGCTTCATAAATTTTCCATGCTTTATCTTTCGCACAACACCTTTGCTACTTTTTTCTTGCTTTCCCTTTCCATTCGCTTTACCTGTTTTGCCCGCTGGCTTTTCATTAATTTTTCAGTTAACTCATTCATTAATTTCCAACAGCACTGAAAAATTCACAGTAGCACATGCCCAAAACACACACACACACAATCACAAACACACACATACACATACACAATCATAGTGGCAGACTTCACGCCATTTTGCGTAAACCGGAAGTTCGTTTTGATTAATTTAGTCGCCGATGGAGACGTTCGTTGAGTGGTCGACTGACGACCAGCCGTGTGGTTGATTTTCTAAACATGACCATAAAACAAAAGCGAATGCCAAACAACATTAAACAGAGGCAACCAGAACACTGAATGCCCTGAGTTTAAATAAACAAAGAATATATGTTTTATAAAAAGTTTAACCAGCTGTTAAATACATTTTACAATCAGAACGAATTGAGCGGTTAAATGTGAAATCTGTCAGTATTGAACCACTATGTCAAAGCAACTTATCTAACAGTCATTCCATTTGCCCGACTAAGCTGAGTCATAAAGTTGACATACCCTTACCCGGAAAAACGCACAAGTGTATGCATTAAAAGTTGTAAAATTAATTTACCAGAAACAAACGTAACAAAAAAACAAAAAATATAATCAAGTCAAAACAAAAGAATCCCCCAAATGGCGCACTTGTTGGTCATTTTGCCGGGCCGTGCTTTCTACTAAGCTTCGTGGAGCGGTCCGCATAATTTAGCAATTATGGAAATGCGTGATTGTGCTGGTATTCGGCTCTGGCCAGTCAGAGACGCTGACGCAAACAGTCAGCCGAGCTGGAGTCCATTATGGATGCAGTTGCTCTTTGGGCCTCGGCCTGCTTATCGGACTGGTCAGGGCAGGACGGGGCGGGGCAGGGCGGTGAGCTGCACTTTAGCCAGGGCGCATTGAGCAACTAGCTGCTGGCACTTAACAACTTCATTAAAAGTTGTTTATGATCCTCGAAATTGATTATTCCACTCATACGTAAAGCGTCCCCAGACGCAGACGCAGACGCAGACGTAGACGAAGACGGAGATGGAAACGGAGAAGGAGAAGGAGATGCAGGCAGCGGCGGCATCGTTCGCGGAGCACTCAAATCGCGCCGGGCGCGCGCTTAAGAAAACATGAAATTGATTAATGCATTTGGCTGCAGCAGCATTGAGGAGCCACATCCAGATACTGAGGTGGGGAGCTGATGCTGGGGCGGAACGCTGGTGCCGGCGGTATCTGCTGCTGATATGTAAATTCCTTCAAGTGAATTGCACTTTGCGCCAAAGACTCTCGACTCTCGACACTCGACTCTCGAATCGAAGTCATTTCTTTGGCTGTGTGCTCCAATTTTACATTCATTTCATGGCAGGGATCTGGCAAACCAAAACACACAATTAATCTTTGCCCATAGCCGCGTTAATGTTGCCTTTTTGTGTAGTTGTTGCTGTTGCTGTTGCGGCTGCTGCTTATTGTTGTTATAATAACGATGTGCAAAAGCACTTGTGGCACTTGAGGGGCACACTCGTGCAACAGAGATTGGGCCAGTTCGCCGTTGGTCGGCATCTGGATTGGGGAACTGGTCTTTCAAAGTGCTTTCTGTTGTAGTACTCACTTGGCGGGACGATAAGGCGGTGCGTATTTTTTAATTGAATTGTTAAGCGCAGCGCAAAACTTAATTAATTTTCACTATAACTTTGGCGACTTTATGGTAGCGTCCCCCCCCAACCACTCCACAGAACACACACTCTCACAGCCGCGCTATAAGTTTCCGTTGGGCAAATAAATTCGAAACCGTCGCAATTTTCGTTGCCATTACTCGCTGCGGGTGGGTAATAGGCGACGGGCGGACAACTTGGAATTGGGGGCTTGGGTGGCGCTATAACAAGCATTTTTATTTATTATTGGCTTAAAGCGCCGGCGACGGCCAACAGCAGGACGACGTACAAAGGATGCAGGAGCCACTGCGTCTTTGCCGCAGACATACTGACAGACAGACAGACGTATGTTGTTATTATTGCACAGCAAAGCCCCGCTCGCTGCCCCTTCCCCAACCCACTTAATACAGCACAAAAAAAAAAAAAGAAATGTTTAGCTACAGTTGCCATTGGCTGGCTAGTTAGTTGGTTTGCCCTGCTTGCCACATTTTTTTCTACAATTGCGCAAAATTCCAATTTGCAGTAAATTTTGCGATTTTTCCTTTATACGGACATACAAAACATTTTTAGTTTCCTGCTGGCTTTTCTTACCCACACAGAGAAATTGAGAGAGAGAAAGAGAAAAACACACATATAGTCAAGGCACGAGCCATCCGAAATCGAGGCAACCCACTGGCAAACCACCCACGAGCGGAGTTTGAGGCGGAGTCGGAGGCGTAGTAGGATCCAACACAGCAGCTGCACTGGCAATATTTGCAAGCTGAACGAGAAGTCTGACTTGACATGAGTTAGATGTTGACTACTTATAAATATTGTAAATAGATTAAATGGAAGTCACTTGACCATTTACCAAAACACTCGATATGTCTGTCCTTTTATGGAAATATTTTTTCTTCATTATATTTCTATATTGCACTTTTTATTTATTATTCAAGAGTATTCTAATAAATTGTAGGTAGTAAAATTGTTTTCCCACAAGTTAAAAATAAAAATCAAATATTGCATAATCTGAACAAGGCTAACAAAACCGGTGTTTATGCTATAAATGCATTTATAAATTTCAATAACATAATGCACTTTCCTAATTGTTCGTCATGACAAAGAAAACAAACAAATTGTTTTACAAATAGACAACAAAACAATAAAGAGAAAATTTTGGAGAAAGAATTGTGTGTTTCATTCTTCGGGCCAAAAACGCGTAGCCAAATATACGAAAAAACGAGCACTTGACTCGGAACTGTGTGGGACTAGGCGGGGGCTATGGGTGGGTGCCTCCAGAAGAAGCAGCTAGAGCGAACCGGGGGCAGGTCGTGGCCCACAAACCAACAAGCAAGCAGTTTTCAATTAGTTTTTAAATAAACTTTTTTCCTAGCTGCTTCACACAAAATGAAAACCAAACGCCCCAAACCGTCCATTTTCACGCTAGGTGTGGGTGTGTGAGCGTGTGTGTGTGTGTATGAGCGTGTGTGTGTGTGTGTCTGTGTACAAGTTTTCATTTAAAACAATTTTTGCGCCTTCGACTGGGGCATTTGTTTATACAAAATCATGCCAATCGTCTGTCAATCATTTTCCAATGGGCACAACCCCTGAGTACCTACCGTACAGTGAGCACTGAACATGGCGGAAATCTGTTTAAGCTCACAGAGCAACCTGCAGAGACTCGGGCCAAGACTTTCGAGTGCGAATGCGAGTGCGCATCCATGAGGTTGGGGCTGGCCAACTAATTGAGTTTTGCTTTTAATAATAATAAACACCAGCTAGCAACAGCAGCAGCAGCAACAAGCAATTGACTTGCGGCTTTCAAGAGACGTGCCACATTGTGAGATGAGCTCGCAACTTGAGGCATTTACCTAATTGAATTCAAAACATGTCAAGAGAAATCAGCAACGCCCTGGGTGGCATCCTGGCAGCGGGCTGGCTGTTTTGTCACACGGCCACAAGAGCTGCAGCCAGCTCGAGAAATGCAAACACTCGAGCGCTCCCTCCCCCCACCAGCCGCCTGCCCCCACGACTCGAGTGTGGCCAAGAAGCCGTGCTTCAGCTGAGCCTCGAGCTTGGCCACTTGAGTCTGCGAGCGGCGGGCAACTCACGCATGACAAAAGCTTTAAAAAGGGGCGTCTTCTTCTTCTTCTTCGTCATAGTCATCGTCATTATTATTGTTGTTGTTGCTGGCTTTTGAAGTGGGTGGCTAAACAACAACAAACACTTATGTCGGCTATCCAAGTGAGACCTCCAAGGTGTTGCTGCTGCTGTTGGTCCGATCTCACTTATTAGCCAACCCAAGCACACACATGTACACACACACACACACACACACACACACACACAGTGATTGTGACTTTGTAATGATTTATACGCCTGCGCCGCTTTAAGCCAAGCGCATTTATTGCTTATGAAAAGTTTATTGAATATTCCGGGAGTGATAAACATCGGCAATTAATTTCCCGGCACTTCGCTCGCTCGTGGATTTGTCGCACATCTCCGAGGCTCAAGAGTCAAGTCAAGTGGGCCAAGCGCCACTGGCTGACAATTATGAAAAGCTATTACTTTTATACGATCGGCAAATTAATAAAGCTTAAAGTGTTTGCCATATGACTTAATTAAATGTTGAAAAATTGCGAGTCGCCTGAATAATTGATGGGCAATGTTTTTATTATTACTTGTTGTTGCTTGGTGGCAACTGTTTTTCAGCTTTTTTATATGTCTTTACAATGCGGCGTCTTCCAATTGCATTGCGCATAAGCAAATTGATGAGATCCATTGGCTTGAAGACTCTAAACAGGTAGACATGTGGCTAAGTCAGATGAATTAAATATGAATATGTGTACAAAACTATATATAGATATAAATATATCTAAAGCTATATCGGTTTCCGTATGTCCAAACAATTCCAACACTGTTAAAAATATATACCTTAAAAAGTAAGTTATAATTTACTTTCATTAAACATTTTTTCATCATTTGCTTCGATTTCGCTTCCCAGGCTCCCCCATTTACCGTCAATTTTTCGGGATGGCTTTTCACTTGCAGAACTCCATTATTTTTTATAAGCAATTTAACGTCGAGCACTTAAATGTGCCCAATTTCCCTAACGATTTTCACGTGCGAAAAACAGCAAATTATTTGAGGCCTCAAAATGATGATGGATCACCAATCGCGCAACGCCATAAAACGGCAACAAGTCAATAAGAACAACAGCCGCAGAGGTTTATCCAACTCTGGCATATGGCAGGCACACACATATACACACACACCTCAAAGTCAATAGCAATATTTGCAGCCATTTTTTTGCGCTTCCCAGGCCCAAAGAGGAGGCACAAAATATAAAAAGAACGAAACGTTTTGAGGTATTAACACAAAAGCGGCTTTGGCTTTTGGCTTGACCAGTTTGCCAGTGCCTGCATATGCTACAGACATGAATATATAGATATGTACCCATATAGATGTACGTACGATGTGCTTTTTTATGGCGGATTTGTGTGATCCGCTGCAATATTTTGAGTTGGCCTGTGGCGGCAGCGGCGTCAGTTGCATTGTTTTGCCGTCACAAAATATAATAATAAAAATAATAATAATAATGCTGGCCAAAGAGCTTGTTGCTGTTGCTGTTGCTGCTGCTGCGGGATGCTGCAACATGTTCATGCCTCATTAGTTTTATACGGATTTTTGCGGTCCGTTGAGATTGGTCGGTCGCCTTGGACTTTTGGCATCGGTTCTCAGGCTGCTGTTGTTTTGCTGCTGACGCTTGTAAACTTTTTTGCGCTTAAAAAATCTACACAAAAAAGCCAATTGCAACAAAACACAACAACAAAAAAAAAACCGCCCAAAGTGCTCAAAAGTTTATTAAAATTCCAAGCGTAAATGGCAACAATGAAAACAAAAAAAAAACAGAAAAAATCCAAAGCCAACACATGTTTTCACGCCTACCCACAAAAAAAGCAAAAATAAAGAAAACTAAAAAGAAACAGTCAAAAGCTGTCAGAGCAACCGCCTTATATGCAGATTAGCCATATGTGGTGTACAGTATCCGTCTCTTTCCATGTTTTAGCCCCCCTATCTTTCTCTTTTTCACTTATGACACATGCAAAATCAAATTATTCAAATTCAATTATTGTCAATTTTATTTATTATTAATGCGCATAATTGTCAAATTTGCGAAATTTATGAACGCAGTTAAACCATCACATGTGCATATATATGAAAATATATACAAAAAAAAGTTATACAAATTGACATTTGGTTGGTTGATAAACACGCACACAAACACACAGATTTTCACACACAACACGAATTTGCGATGCAGTCTCTTCCTCCGGGACGACGCTCACGGAGTTTATGCAAATCCACAGACGACGTCTGGACAAGATTTTTGTGCGCTTTGCGCTCAATCCGCACGAATTTATGAGACATGTTGAAATGCATCTCACCTTGATTATGGGGCCGGACCGTGGTGCCACCAAAGACGTGCTGCCTGACTTCTAGCCCCTTCGACCCAGGCTCAGTCACATATGACGATGTGCGTCTTACAGGCCAGAAGATTAATGGCAACGCGTTTAATTTGTTTTTGGGTGTTCTTTCGGTCTCCTCGACGGGAGTGAGCCTAAGCTCAAACTGAGACGGATACGGATACTGATGGGGACGAAGACTGAGTAGAGAGTATGCATATTTTTTATGCACATGCAGTCGTGTAGTGTAATTCACTCACATTGACACTTCAGCAGAGTAGGAATATAAGGTAGAAAAAAAAGATGTTGGTCTTCTTATAGATGTGATCGCAGACATGGCGTCTAGCTGTTTATATTCCGACTATTGCCCGAAGATAAAATCAAATAAGGAATGAAGCCATATTTTTATTTTCGGTTAAAAATAAAATATATTTACATTATCCCCATTTAAATTGCAACCTATTATTGTGATATATTCTTAGCAATAGAGTCAAAATTATTTCTTTTGTCCTCAGGTTGTCAGGTGAGACGTCATTCCCAGCCAAGGTCTGTTATTTTGGGCGTTTTTTATATTGCTTTTATATTATTATTTTCAACATGATATTAAGCAATTCATAAGCGTGTAATTTCGTTTAGCACAGCAAAAATAAAAAATAAATGTCTGTCGTTGATTTTTGACATCCAAATTGCAGCAGACAAAAGTCAAGGCGGGCCCCACCGAACAGCGAACACACAAGTCAAGGCCCATACCTGACCAGACCAGGCCAGAACAGAGCAGCAAGACACTGCGGCGTTTGCAGTTGTAGTTGTTGCTGCTGCTTTTTTAATAACATACTGAAAATGCTTCTTAACAGCATGGAAATTATAACGCATCAGTCACGACACGAAGACAACAACAAAAGTCTGGCCCTCTCTTGGCTCTCTCTTTTTCTATCCACCTATCCCTTTCTTTCACTCTGCCTGTGAAAACCTTTCAACAGATAATTGCAAAAAAAAAATGCAAACGTTTTGCCTTTTTTCGCGCTGCGCTTGGCGGCCATGTTGCGGGCAAAAGAAAAGCGACTCAAGAAAAATTAAAATAGGCTGCAAAAGTTTGGTGCAACAACAAAATAGTTTATTAAGAAGGGAAATGAGGCAGTCAGTGGTAGAAACAAAAAAAAAACCAGACACAATCCAAACAAAACCAAACAGAAAAATAAATCTTAAAAACTATCAGTTTTTCGGCATTATAATATGCAAATTACAGTTAATAACATGAACCAGCCGCTGCATAAATTAACAGAAAACAAAATAAAAGATTAGAAAAAAACTATACAGATGAAAGACACATGAGAATGTTTAACAAAAATCAATGACCTGCCTAGTTAGAAGTCTCTAGCACTGGGCGACTGCTCAGCAACTGTCTAATAATAATGAAATATTTCCTAAAAAGATGCCCCAAACTCTCGCCACAAAGGCTTTATAAGACATGGTTGTCAATGTGGATGTGGCTGTTGTTGTTGCTGTTGTTATTTATGTTGCTCGATGCGGCCATACTAATTTTGAATTTAAATCTTTCGCTGTGACCTTTCATGCCTACCAACCATATCGAGACATTTGTACATATGTAGATGAACATACATGTGGATATATATTTATTTATATATATTTGAGTGTATTTTTCTTAATTTCGAAAGCGTATTAAATTACACACACACACACACAAAGACGATGCACGCTCCTCAACGGTTCTGTAGCTGCCAGCGCCCCCGCCCCCTCCGCAGAGTTGAAACAAGAATTTCAAGTATGTTTAACTCAAAACACAACACAACACAACACAACACAGAACCGAATCGAACACTGGCCTCGGTTCTGTTATTCTGTGTCTCAGTCGCAGTCTCAGTCTCGGTTCTCAGTCTCAGTTGTGTGCTTGTTCTTATTTCTTGTTGGTCTCCCTGGCATGCCCAGGGCCGGGGCTTAAAGTATTTCACAGGAAATCTTCGGAAACGAAACCCAAGCAACAATATGTTCTACACATTTCTTATTTCTTTCTTTTTTTTCTCATTTCTGTGCTGCTCGCTCCGTTTGCTGCGTTGTGTGAGAAATCGAAATCCCAAAAACTAAATCCCTATAATGCCTTTAAGGGGGGCAGAGACTGCCAGGCAAAGACCCGAACACACACACACACACACACACACACACACAGCTCTCACTCACGCACGGCTACATTTTGAAAAGTGTGTGTTTCGGTATTTTATATATATTTACTTTTTTCTTTCTGCTTCACGTCCCCCCAGAGTCAGAGTCAGAGTCAGAAGGGCCCGAGCGTGCGCACAGTCTATAATAATGATAAGATGGCTCTTAATCAGAAAATTTATATGGCCCCAGCATTTAGTTGTTGTTCCAGCCTTTGCTCGCTGGCTGCTGCTGCTGCTGCTGCTGATGCTGATGATGGGTTATGCCCGTTTATAATTATGGGTCCTGTCAAATGCTAAATGAAGGGCGCATCAAAAGGCAGCCAGCAAGTCACAAGCCATACAATTTTCAGTTTAGAGAGCGTTACGCTATGTTGCACCTTGTTCTTGTTGCTGTTGTTGTTGTTGTTGTTGTTCGGTTGTTGTTCTTGGTTGTCGGTTGGCTGTTCAAGATCGTACTTTTGGCCATTTTGCAACAGCTGGGCGTGAGTCAGGATAAGGCGTTTTCATTGGTGGATACCCATATGTATTTGTATATATGAAATATTCTTAAGAGAAAGCTTACCGCTTGCACTCGTTCCGAAATTGTCTGCAATGGGAAAAAAAGGAGAGAGGTTAGTCAAGAGTTCATATTAAAAAATATTTTATTCTTTCTTCTGATAAACTACATACTGAAATCTTAACGCCCACCTTTCACTCTAATTTAATTAACGCCACTAGCAACAAAATACCACAAACTTGGCCCGAATACACAAATGAATTATCTCCCTCAACGAGTTCAATTCGCTGGCATTCAAAAATTTCTCAGACCTCAAAAACTCGAACCACAATAAATCTTTTCATATTTTTTGTGACCCAGGCTCGAATCACAGCTCGTCTGCCGGCTAACCAAAAAATACAAAAAAATATATAAAAAAAATGGAAAAAACAAATGTTTTAAATTTTCGTGCAGACTTTGACCGCAGAATGTTTTTGTTGTGTCTATTGTTGTTGTTGTTGTTGCTGCTGCTATAAAAATATGATATATATTCACACACTCGCACACGCATTGTGCAACGGAGCAGAGGGGACCCCGGCAATCAATCAAAAAACTATGGAACCTCCGGAATCAGCCCGAAGTGTGAACCAGAAATATTTGGAGCAAATCAAACGCAGCAAATCGGAATACAAAAAAAAAAAAAAAACAAAAAATAAATAACAAAAAATAAAAATAAAACAAAGGCTGTTCCTTTAAGCCACATACATATACGAAATTTAAGTTTATTGCTTGGCTCAAATTTGTATATTCAACATTTGTTTTTGCTGCATTTTCACACGCAAATCAAATTTCTGTTGGTTTTTATAGTTTTGCTCTGGTTTATGTAAGGCTTATAATCATTTTAAGCCCGGGGCATTATGCAAATTTGAGGCGAGGTTACCCAAATCCAGAGTCAATCTTATATCTCATCTGCTTTTCGGTTGTTCTCTTATTTTTGTTGCTATCTGGTTTTCAGTTAAGCTCGCATAAAATATTCGTGCAGCTTTAGAATTAACCTTAACGAGACCATTGGCCATTGGCCATTTGCCATTCCTTGTATTCTTTATGGCCCCAGAGGCCAGAAGCATGCACCTAGGCGGTCACAGTCCAAGGGCTCGAACTATGCGCTCGGAAATGCCAGACTCGAGACAGAGAGAGAGAGAGAGAGAGAGAGAGAGCGCGAGAGAGGGAGAACATTTCATACATGTGTACACAAGCCAAGAAACTGGAGGTTGCCCTGCCAGATATGCCTGATATTCATCTAGGCAACTGATTGAGTTCCATTGGCTCATTCTAGGCCAGGTTCATACTTTGGCAGTCATTTAACCACTTTGTAATAACATGGCTAAGAGTATTTGTGAACCGAACGCTTCAGTTTTGTTACAGCTCCGTTCGCCTGGCATTCGCCCGGCATTCTCCCCACAAATGCCATGAGCCTCCTCCTCGCCTGCGTTCGTTGTCATTTAAGTCATCGAACACGCATTGCTACATTGTACACATGTACAATGTTCTCTGGTGTCGGTGTCGGTGTCGGTGTCGATGTCAGTGTCCTGCAGCGGCCATTGCTGTCGCGGCCAATGTCCAGAGTCGCTGGCCCGGCCCGCAGTTCATAAATAATCGTCTTAAGTTGATGCGGTGACTGTCGCCGGTCGCTGGGTGGTTCGTGGTTCTCACCAACGGCCTCCGAGCATTGCGACAGATTAAGCCCGACTCGCCATCAGTTCCAGCTCGCCTCACTCGCACATTGCACTTTTTCGAGTCAAACGAAAAACGACAAAAAGAAAAGTGTCTCTCGGATTGTTGTTGCTGCAGCGGCAGCAAAACGCATTAAAGAAAGCAACGTTAAGCGCGGCGAGGCCGCTCAAATATTCCAAAAACGTTTCAATGAATGTCGCCGACGCAGTGCCTCAATTTTTGTCACTGTCTCCCACTCGCTCTCGCGCTTGCCGTCTCTCAGCAGCAACAGCAACAGCAACCACAACAGCAAGAGCAACAGCAACAACAACAAGTCGTGTCTGATCCCATTTTAATATTCTAGATACTTAAATAAAATACGTGTCTGGCTTGGCCAACAAACGTTTATTGTTTGTTAATTGATTTTGCTGGAAGTTGTCGCCGTCTGTTAAAATGCAAAGTGCAACTTCGACTAACTTTGCCGAGCGCAAAAAAACAGAAACCCAACAAAGACAACAACAACAACAGCAATCACAAATGGCATTTGGTATGCAAAATTTGTTTGGCCCGTCGACTTGGACAACTTGTGGGTCTGGGCCCAAACTGCGGCCTCCGTTTGCCGCTGGCTGTTGGCTGCTTTCTGGTCTCCAGTTTTCGTTCTCTGGGCCTGGGCGCAATTAATTTGCAGACAGCGCAGCTGAAGCTCAGCCTTGAGGCTGCCAACAGTTGACAATTGTCAAGGACTGCGTCAGCTTACGGCGGCGACCGGCGGCCGGCGGTTTGACAACTCGGGACAGTCGGGATTGGACCTGGGTCATTTAACGGTAATTACCAAAGCGCGACAGAAAAGTTTCTGCGAAAAACGTGTGGAGTGGAAAAGCGCTCGGCTCAAGTGCCGACAAAGCGGCCAAGTGAAGCATAAAAATGAAGCACCCAAAACCCAAAAAACCATAAGAAAAGCCAACGGACCACACGATTTTCCAATGCCCGCCAAAGAGTAACAGACTGAAGCGCGACTCCAAGTCTATTTATGTGAGTATTGAAGTGGGCCTCGTCTCTTTATGTCCGTCCATGCACCACTCGAAACCACGCCACACCACAACACGGGGGGTGGGGGGGTGGTTTTTGTTTGGGTTGGGTGTGGAGAGCCGACCCCCAAGACGCCGACGGGGGGGGGGGGGGGGGGGGGGGGGGGGGCTCAGAGAGGGAGAACGAGGCGGAGTTCTAGTCGAAATAGAGATGCAGATGCACAGAAGAGAGCTTCGCTGCTGCTGCTGCTGCTGCTGTTGTTGTTCAGTGACTGTGACGCCATTTTCAGGTAACAACAACAGCGTATGCAAAAGAGCCAGAAACAGAGTCCAAAACGCAGACAGAGCCCGGGCCAAGAATCTGTCCAAAGGCGAACCGCCAAAAGGATAATCAGCAACAATTTAGTATTATTACACCACGTTCGAAGCCATCGAAGTCTAAACCTAAAAGAAAGAGCGTGGGGCGTGCGGGGAGCGGGAAACCAGCAAAGCCGGAGCGCACACAAAGTTGTCTGTCAGTTTTTGTTTTTTTTTTAAGCCATAGCCACGAGGCCAAAGCCGAGGCCGAGACTGAGACTGAGACCGGGCCGATACCGAGGCTGAGGCTGAGGCTGAGGCGCAGCTGAAGTATGCATTTCAAAGAAAATCATTATTATCGATGCGGCAAAGGAGGCAGCGACGCGGATGTGGATGTGGATGTGAACCTGAAGCTGAGGCTAAAACTGAAGAGACGAAAGACCAAAGACGACTAGAGACTGGAGACTGAAGACGTTGGACACCAGACGACGGCCGGACGGCTGGTTGAGCCGCAAGTTCATTCCTTTTGGGTATTTTCACGTGGACGTAGATTGAGTTTCAATGGAAAAATGATTTGCAAATTGACTTTAACGAATTGCTCGAGTGAGCAACCTGCTGGCACTTGGAATTTTGATTACAGCAAAGCTATAGACGTAGTGAAATACGGAAAAATAGAGGAAAACTATGCGCATGTACGTGTGTGTGTGTGTGCGTAGAGAATATTAGAAGAAAGCTGCTTGTAATTGGCACGCATTGCTTCAGGCTTCAGACCCGCCCCGTGGACTACACTGCGCAACAAAATAAAATGTTTCAATTAAATGATGTAATTTTTAAAGAAACATTTTTGTGATGATACTTTATAAATATTATAGTTAGTTTGATAACCTTTCTTATTTAATGTTCTCCAACTAAATGAATCTCAAAATATTATATATATATATATTAATATAAATATAATAAGTTATATTCGTTTTGGACAAATTCAACCTAAAAGTTCCTTTTGGGATTCTTTTGTTCATATCAATCATAGCTAACAATAAGGCGGTCAACTTATGCAGTATGTACTGTAGGAGATTACAAAGACCAGCATTTAAGTCCGCATTTAATTCACACTTCATAAGGAAATTGAGAAATGAAAATCGAAATCTAAGCAGCATAAAAAGGCCAAAATAAAGGGCCAAAACTGAATACCAATAAAAATCCCTAACAAAAACAGTTGTTGCCTAGTGCAATGCGATGCGTTTACATCCACATTGGGATTTTTTGTTTGCCGTTTCACGGCATTGGCTGATGTGAATGTCTGTCGTCTGATCCTGATCCATTGGCTGCCACATGGCTACGAACGCCATTATCAGCATCGTGGCTATAGACCCTGTTGTTGTTGTTGTTGTTGTTGTTGCTGCTGCTAGTTGGCCAATGCCGGGCGGAGCAGTTGGCCAAACTGGCTGCGCTTACTGGGCTGCCTTTGTTTGGCATTTTGTGGCCTGTGGCAAGTTCGTATATCATTATAGAAATTACCTACTGCGCCAGGCCGTGAGGCAGCGGCCATTGTTAGTAGTTTGCTATTAACGTTAACTCTTTGGCACAATCTGGCCAACAGATCTCTCTGGTGCCGGCGATAGCACAACAACAACAACAAAAAACACAGCAACACAATCGGGGGAACAAAAACGAAAAACAGTAAATAAATAAAAAACAATGCCACAGCACTGTCATACGGCAGGTTTTCTATTTAACTACCTAACGAAAAAACAAAAAATAAATGAATGGCTAGAATTGATATTGTAAATCAATGAAATCTAATGGAAACATTGACGTCAGTTCGTTGTTGGGTCATAAGACTGATAAGGACGCATTATGACAGATTAATACCAAGTTGAACTTACCAGGACTGCCAAGGAAGACTGAGGAATAGAGTCGCCGCGAGGCGTCTGCATTGCGAGCATCGGCAGGTGAGGACCATTCTCTTCGACACCATCGTCCTGAAAAAGATAGAAAAGCCGCACATTAGTTTCAAAAAATAAAACGATAATAGTTGAATGATAACAAAAACTCATATCAGCTTTGGGTAAGCTATCATATCTAAAGTTCTTAAGTTCTTAAGTTCAACTCAACTGACTGCCGAACGCGATTTGTAGCACTTGTCAACTTCAAGATTTACACAATATTGACCGTAAGTTAAATATGTTAAGCCAGCACACACACACACACACACACACACACACACACACACACACACCCAAATTGACTGACAGGTGCGCTCGCAAGTGAAACGTTCTAAGCTTGCGCCCACAACGATCTAAAGCCCTCCTCCTCTTCCCCTCCCCCACCTTTGAATGGGCACTTTAAGCACATAAAACTTTAAATGAAATACACAGTGCCTAAGAAATGTGGTCGAAAAAACAAAATAAGAAGAGCGAAAATGGCGCTAATAATAATTTGGTTTATTGGCTCTAAAACACAATGAAGACACTGGGCCAAGTGGCAGGGCGTTGCCAGCACAGGGGGTGGCTACCCCCTCAGTTACCTACCCTATTTGCCGGATTTCTATTATTTTTTTGTGTGTTTTTTTTTTCTTGAGCTCAATAAGGGGCGACGCACCTTTATTTAAATTCTCACTTGGCCAGTGCAGCAACAGCAGCAACAAGGCGTCTGCTTCGTTTTCTTAATGGGCAATTTTCTTTGTAGTAATGGGCACGTTTTATGGACGCTTTTGTGGGGTGTTTATCGTGTACACAAGGGGACACCCCACGACCGCCTTCCCCTCCCCCTCCCACCGACCACGCTCACCGTTTTTTTTAAAGTGCAATCGAGGGTTGACAATTTGGCTGTGTGTAGTTAAAAAAATAAACTTAAATTATAATAAAAATATTAATGGCATATTAGATGACACAGCTGTCGCACCTGTCTAATCAGAAATGCACTCAAACAATCAACCGAATGACATAAAAGCAACAACAAAACGAAATCAAACGAATTAATTGAGTTGAGTAGCAGCCGCAGCCGCAGCCGCAGCAGAGACAAAAGCCCAAATTGTTCGCACATAAATCTTTGCACTAAAAATTTTATTGTCGTTTTTATAGTTAAAAAATAAAATAAAAACGGCGACAGCGGCACAAACTACTCAACGGCAGCCCGAGCCAAACAGTCTGCGCTGTAGCGCTCTCTGAGAGCGACACACGCACACACACACAGATATTGACTCACACAGCTGCAAGTTATTTCCCCGTCTGCGTATCGTAGGCATATCGTAAGTTGAGCGTACTGGCTGCTTATATCGTAAGAAGGCAGCGCCATTGCTTAGCTGTTGCAGCTGTCGCGCGTGAGCAAGCGAGATGGCACTAGTTAAATACGAACTCTGCGCCAGCATGTGTGTGCGTGTGCGAGGCGAATTGAAGGCGAATTGAGTTGCGAGACATAGCGACCAGTCAATATAAAGGTTCCAGCTTGTTGTTGTTGTTGTGGTTGTTGTCGTAGCTGTTGCTGTTGGCGCTTTGTTTGTAGACGCCAAAGCCAAGTTAATGATTTTGTGAACGGACTGCTACTGCGGGTGCTTATTATGCAATGTTAAATCAATAAATTGACAAAAATGTGCGCCAAACTTTAACAAGCGCCAAAAAAAAACATAAAGAAATGTTTTCCAAATAGTTTTCAGTTTCTGTGATTATTGTTGCTCAAACGAATTTATGACATTTTAAATGGCCGGCGCGTTTTTGTCACAATTCTGAAAAACGAAAAGCATTTATTGTTCCGCCTTCGGCAGCCCCATTTTCCGGCGCTATTTTTAGTGCACCGACTTTATGTTTTGGGTGTTGTTTCCCCGCAACCCCTCCCTCTCTAGCTTTAAGTGCTGATAAATGGCGCTAGACTCTTTGGGGCAGCTATTGATTAGGACCGATGAGAAAATGACAAATAAAAAACAGAACCCAAAATGCACTGAGATCTTATCAAAGGCACAAAGTTCAAATATAGCTCAAACAACAACAACAACAACAAATGACACACACACATACACAGACAGTTCAGAGACCGATCCAACGAATTTTCCATATAGCAGACATTTCGACATATCGAAATAGAAGCCACCCCAGCCAGACAACAACAATGACAATAACAACAACAACAATTGAACCCCAAATACCATCGTCTGTTCTGTATCTGTATCTCTGCTGTCTCTCTGTATACACACACACACACACACACACACACTAAAATTCGTAAGTGTGTGTGTTTAGATAAAATTGTGTTTCGAAAGTGACAGTTGAAATGATTTCGACTACCCCACCCCCATTCCCCCCCCCCCCCCCCCCCCCCCCCCCATCCCCACCCTCACAACCTCAACCCCTCTCTGGCCCCAGAACTTGCTGTCTGTCGTCAAAGTTTTTAGCAGCGCTGCTTCGTCGCTCGCATTTTTGTGTAGAAAAATTGAAAATTGCTTTTTTCGCTTAGAAGCTCGCTAGCAAGCAGAGTTCCCCTGCACCCCTGCCCCGCCCCCTAAGCGACCCTAGCACACACCCAACGGGCCAGAACATTGTTGGTATCACAATCAACTTCATCTTTCCAATTTTCTACTATTTGGCTTTGTTTACCCCCCCACCGCCCACAACACCCTACGCCCCAATCGACCCAACCTCCTACGGCCGGATTGTTGCTGTTTTGAGTTTTTCATATGAAAATTTAATTCCAGCCCCAACTTGGCCCACCCAGACGCCCCCATTTCCATTTCGTGTCCCACACTCTCTCTATCTTTCTCTCTGTGTGTGTATCTGTGTTTGTGTGTGTGTGTGTTGCGAGCTAATTTAAAAATTTTTGTAATTTTTTCGCCTTGCTCTTTTGGAATTTTTGCAATGCGCGACAAAATGATTTATGTCGCTGCCTGCGCAAAATTAAAAATATTACAAAGCAACAACAACAACAACAGCAGCAACCAAATGACACAACGACAACAATGTGCACATTTAAATAACACACAAAACGAACACAAAAAATATAAAAAGCAAATAAAGAAAACAACAAGTAAATTCATATATTCGTACACACACACACCCAAGTTGGGTGTGCGTGTGTGTGTCACTTTAAACTTTAAATGAAAATGTTGCAGAGAAAATTTTTGTTGGCTTTTCCAATTTTATGCCAAACAATTTCGAATGACGGCGACGCGTTAAAAACAACGACAAAAATTAAAAATAAAAAATAAATAAAAAAAAAATAAAACCGCAGCAATTTTTCATCATTTTGCACGTGTAAATTTTCCAATTGGTTGAGCGCGTGAAATGCGAGCCAAGTGGACCAAAAAGGGGCGGGCAGCAGCAATAACAGCCACAGGGCGTGTCAAAACGCATCTCTAATGAATTTGCCCAGTAATCCGAAAGACTCTTAAGCAGCTATCAAAGTAAGGGAAACAAAACAAGGACTGTTAAAATTATGCAAGCTTAAAGGATAATAACGAGTAGGGACTCGTCCTGGCGGGGGGCGGTGGCTGCAAGGACTGCAGGCGCCTGTGTACATGTGTCTGTCCCTGTCTTTTGGTATCTGCTGCAATTGCCGACGGCTGGCCGCAAGTCCGTCGGCTCTTCCCAGACAGAAAACCCATCGAACTGGGTCTCAACTGCGGCCTGTAAACGCAAAAATCTGCAACACCAGAAAACAAAAGCAACAACCAACTCGAAAGGAGACTTTAATATACCCTGCAGCCAGTTTATAATGCAGGACATTAAACTAATTTTTGTAAATTTTACTATTCTAAGTAAAGCAAAAATTATAATGCACTGATATATCCCGTAAATATTAAATATACCACTAATACACTTCTTATTTTTCATTTTTCCTTTATTTGAAGTTGTCAAAAAACATCAAAATTTTAGTTAAAGTGATGAAAACGAGAAGGAACAGGAACTCATATGTAACAAACAATTTCTAGCCATATAAATGTATTTTTAAAACTTCTCTATCAAAATAATCAAATCAAATTTAAAACAAATCAATGTAAATTGTCATTTATTTTTCTAACACATCTCTCTGCCCCAATCTATTTGTGGAACTCATTGAATACCAATACTCTGGCCATTATATTGTTTTGCTCTGGACATTCAATGATTTTACAATTTGAACTTTTTGTTAGAGCTTTTTAGCACTCTCTCGCATGATCCCACATAAACATTTTAAATTGCGCGGATTTTACCGCCAAAAGTTTCTTTCTCATTCTATCTGAGGGACTGTCGCTGCTTCTCCCCCTCCCACCCACTTTGTTGTTGTTGCTTCCTTGTCGCATTTTGCTGTTTGCTGCGACGTTTTGCTGCTTTTTCTGTAATTATTCACGTGCACAAACGAATTTTATATGCAATTTTTTTTGTTGTTCCCCATTTTTTAAGCACTAAAATGCCAGAGCGACGTTTTCATTTCGTCGTTATACTGTTTATATTTTTATATACCCTGTATTTTAAGTATTTAAAATTGAGAAATTCTTTTTAAAAATTTTTTCTAATTTTCTTTTTTGACATTTATTATTTCTGTTTATTTTTTCTATTAATTAGTATTTTATAGGGTATCATTTGATAACCATTCTCAAGTCGTATATTTCACCTATGTTTTCGGTTTAGCCGGAAGGTGGCGCTGCTGCAGCTGCTTTACGACTGTGCAACAAGAACAGCAACAACATAAACAACTGTTGTCTGTGTGGTGCCATTGTTGTTGCTGCTGCTGCAGTTGTTGTTGTTGCTCGCTGGCATTTTCCGTTGCAATTTTTACAACATTTTCCATGGCGACGTACGCTACATTTTTGTTAAATTTAAATGAAAAAAGCTTTTCGCGTATAGTTATGAAAATAATGGCTGACTTAAACGTGCTCAGAGTGGGAAAGAGAGATACAGACAAACGGCGTGGGAGAGGGAGGAGGCGATTCCCAAGTGCCAAGTGTGAGCGAGACAGTTGTCGCGTTGGTTTCGTGTCTAATGCATTAAAAAATTCAACCATAAGCCCAAAAATGGATTTAAAAGGCTTAGTTAAAATATTTTGTTAAATTACTTTTTATGTTGTGTGCGTGTGTGTGTGTGCAATGGGCGTGGCAGCTTAACTGGCATATGGCAAAGGCTTTTAAGAAATTTGATGTCGATTTCGATGCTGTTGCGAATTCAATAACATTTTCGAAACGCACAACAAAAATAACGAGAGACACAAAAAGAACAACGCAGGCAAAATACAGAACATGACTTGTAACTTAAGCAAAGGCAAAGTTTGTCACCAGCTCGACAAGGTGATGCAGTTGGCCCCCCTCCAGCCCACCCCCCTAACCAGCCTGAGGCCACCATCTGAGGCTCATTCTCACTGCCTGCCTGGCGACATATCGCTTTACACTTGAAATGAATTTGAAAGTCAGACGCACAGCTCGTAACTCTTCCCTCTCACACAAGACACACACGGCGAATAACAACACCACAACAACGACAACAACAACAACAACAACACGAGAACAGGCACATCAACATCATCAGCACTTGGAGCCGATGGAGGAGCCGTTGCCCAGGCAAGCGGCCCTCAGTTTATCTGAACGCAGGCTCGCGCGACTAATATAAACGTACAATGGACCAACTTAAGCTGAAATGACAGTTGCGACATGTTTGCGTAGGCGTGTGCGATCTCCGGCCAACAGCAACAGCAACAACAACAGCAACAACGTTATTTTGGTATTAATTTTTCTTGTTGCCAGCCAGTTTGAAGCAGTCGCCGCTGCTAGCTGACAATAAACTTTATCGCATTCATGTGAATGCACTTTATGACACCTACACACTGCCAAGAACACCAGCAACACCAGCAACAACAACAACAGCAGCAGCAACAACAAAACTTGTTTTTTTTTCTTCCCGTCTCGAAAAGAATTTTTCATATATGTGCAATTTTTTTGTTGTTGTTCTCGCTTTTGGCTAAAACTGATTTGGCTTAAATTAGCTACATTTGATGAGCTATTGCTCCCCCGCCCCCGCCCCTCCTCATACAATCTTGCGGTCAGTCAGGGCAGTCGTCTGGCTGCCTCGTGACTGCGTGATGCGGCTCAGTCGTCCGTTGCGTTGGTCACGTGACCCTAATAAATCACAGAATTAATGTTACGTAAAATGGAGTTGCGCACGGCGTCCAGTGCAAGTCCTTCACTATGCACAGGATACCGAAACCGAAGCAAGCCAAATAGAACGCGTCAAGTTTCAGTTCCCGTTACAGTTCTACTGTTCCATATATATACATATATATGAAGCAAACTCTGAGGAGTCGAGTCGGGAAGAGGAAACTGTGCCAGCCGGAAATTGAAAAACGTTTGCGGCATTTCTGATAAGCGCCCAGACAAACAAATCGTGAAACTATATTAATGTTACAGACACACACACATGTGTGTGTGCGTGTGTGTGTTTGTAAACCAGTGCAGCTCATAGCTCAGCTTTTTATGGCTGCTGCTTAATTGCCTGACATTTTTGAATAACAGAGAGACACACACAAGCGACTGTGGCATTTGGCATCTCGCTTGCGCATTAAGACGCAGGCGCATTAACAGCCACAACTACAGCAACAACAACAACAACAACAACAACAACAACAACGGTAGCAACAATAAGAATAACGTGTAGCAAGCGCCAACATTACGGCCATTAAAAATACCCAAAACGACAACGACAATTTCCTCATTATCGTAAAATTTATTCAAGCAAAATAAATTCATTGGTCGTTAACCTTGACACTGGTTTTCCTTTTTTACAGTCTGTGTGTGTGTGTGTGTGTGTGTGCACACATAACATTTATGCTTTGATGCGTGTTAAATAGTCGCTGTCATTGCGTCTGTGGGTGTATGTGTGTATAGAGTTGAGTTCTTGCTAGAGAGACTAGACTTGAGTTCATAAAAAGTAGACCTTTAAAGCTGTCGCGCTGTAAAGCCGCCTACTTTATATTTAACTATTGGCGTTTACACTGTCCAGCAAATTGCCATTACTTGCACTTGAGCATGACGCGGCTGGAATTCAACCAAAAAAGGCAGCTGAGTAATTTCGGAGATCCCAATATACAACATATATGTGCACATTAAGCCTTATATAAAAAGCACACACACACACACACACACGAATAATCCGCTTGTCGTCGCAAAGGGAACACACAAAATGACGCCAGTAAGTATGCTACAAAAATCGATAAGTGCGAGCTGCATATGTATGTGTATTTGTGTGTGTAAAATGTTTGTTGCTTACTGCTTGAATACACACCAACACACACACACACAGACTTAATTTCGTCGTGTGATTTGTCATTGCAGCTCGCGGTCTTGAGCCGCGTCTCCTTAGGCCGGGCAGCTCCCTTTGTTCTGAAGGAGTTCCGAGGCGTTATCTGGGGACTGCCTGCTGGCTGTTTGTTTATAGTGATAATGTGTTTTGTTGCAAGTACCCTGCACTCGGAGACTTATTGTCGAGTCTGTGCGTGTGTGTGTGTGTGTGTGCAACACTTTAGTATATTGTTGTGACTGCTTTCTGTCTGTCATTTAAATTTATGCGCTGTTCAAACTTGTTGATTTACACGATGAAGGACGCATAAGACACTCCTTGGATTTATTAGCATTAACTGAAAGCATCCTTGACACTGGGGAATTTCACCAAGTTTCCATTTGATTTTTATTAAATATTCACATTTGGAAATCAAGGGAAAAGTTTTAAATTTCGCTTGCTTTAAACCAAAATTAAATTTCAATTTAAGCTTGAAGGCGATTCATATGTAAATAAACTCGATTTATATATATATAAATATATATATATATAAATATATGTATATATATATATATATATGGCAGTTGCACCAACTGAAGAATGTAAAAATAACAGAAAAACGAATAAATGCTAACGATATAAAATGAAGAAAAGCTTTTTTCATGCGCAGACCAAACAAAGTATCCATGTGTGTGTGTGTGTGTGTGATTGTGTGTGGCAGCTGGCTGTATGCGTATTGGCGAGAACTCAGGCGACTCCTTCGCCCACCTTCTCCAACAGCGACTCGGACAACGCTGCTCGGCGCTTGCTGCTCTCCTCGTGTTGAGCTCAGCTCTAGCTCAAAGTTGAGTTGAGTTCAGTTCAGTTGTCGTCATTATCGTCATCCTCATCCTCATCGTCATCGTCATCGTCATCGCCATCCTCATCGTGGTGGCTGCCTTTTATATAAAACCAACAGCGAGTCGGCGGCTCCAGCCAAGGAAAATGCCACACACACACACATACGCAAAGTGAGCATTTTCAGTGCAGCAGCTCCCACTTTTTATATTTCACTTTTTTTCTGCATTTTTTTCTACATTTCTTTTTATTTGCAGTCAGCAGAAAAGTTCTTATACACGAACTGCGTGTTTGTGTTTTATTTTTTTCGTTTCGCTTTATTTTTTTTTTTTTGCGCTTCTTCCAGGCAACATTTGGCGCTCGGCGCTCTCTTGGCGCCTGCTCCAGCAACGTCTCTGTGTGTGTGTGTGTCTGTGAGTGTGTGTGAAGCAGTCAGCTCACTTTTCTTTTGAATGATTCGATGATTTTAAGCGCCTGCGTTATATGAAAACCAATCGCATCAAAGCACCCCATTAAATTTCATCGTCAGGCATATATCCTTGCCACAAATACACAGACACAGGCACACACACACACAGACGGCGAGATAAATAGACAGACAGGGGACATGGCATAGAAATAACAACAGCTGCTGCTGCTCCTATGGCTGCTGCTTGGGTGGCTCCATTCGTCCTGGCCAGCTCCTGCATCTGCAACATCGTCTGCGCCATTCAATAGCAGACGCGCGCGGCCCAAGGCAGTGTTTGTTATGTGCCATGGAAATTCGTCAGTAGACGCTGCAGCTGCTAGACACACACACACACACATACACACACACACACCAGTCGCCTGCATTGTCATCATTATGTGCTGACGGCGTAAATGGCTCTATCAGCGCATTGTGCCTGAGCCAGGAGCAGCATTTTGGGAGCCTTGTATATGACATGTGAATATGGATGTGAATGAGGATGTGGATATGGATGTGGATGTGGATGTGGATGTCGATGTGGATGTGCATGGACACCGACATGTGGTGCTACGAATCGACTCCTCTTTAAGGCACTCATTGTTTGAGTCTTCGTTGGCTTTAAAGTGCTTTTAATGGCTTCATGCAAAGGCTGCCTTTTAAAACACACAAGTCATGCCTTAAGGGGGCGGCAGACAGCATTTTATATAGCAGCACACATACTTTCTATACATAGCTAGTCTATCACTGGCCCCGCCTCCCCCGCCCCTCCTCCTTCCGGCCCATGCTGCCGCTACCAATCTTCTGCTTTGGCACCAGCTACGGCTTTGGGTTCGGCTTTTGCTTTATTTGCAGTTCTCATCGTCGTTGTCGACGTCGTTCCTTTCTTTTTCTCTCTTTTTTCTGGCTAACATTTAATGGGTTTTTCAGAAAATTGCATTTTCTTCTTTGGCACTCTTTAGTCTTTTTGTTTAGCTGCTACTTTTCCAGCAAAGTTGCTGCTGCCGTTGTTGTGGTTGTTGTTGTTGCTGCTGCTGTTGCTGTTGCTGCTGCTGCTGCTCATGACCATGGCTGCCATATTAGATTTTGAATGCATTTCCGCTGTTTGCCGCAGCGTGGAAACTTTTGTTCGCCATGTTGGCTGCTATTTTCAAGCAGTCTCTGTATTGGTGTTTCTATCTCTGTGTGCTTGTGTGTGTGAACATATTTTGGACTGACTGACAGCTGTGCCGCGGGAAGAAGAGTGTGTATGCATGCCTGGGTATCTGTGTGTGTGTGTGTGTGTGTGTGGGTTGGCTTCTGCTTGCTTCTGGTTGGCTCTGCTTTCTCTCTTTCCCTGGCTGCATTAAAAGTTTGTTTCATTTTGCTTTAGTTTGTTGTTTTGTTTGATGAAAAAGTCCAAGTTGTTGCGCAAAGTTTTTATGCAAGTTTTGCTATTTTGGCAAATGGATATGCCCCAACACACCACCCCCCCACCCAACCCACCCACTCCTTCTAAGCCCAGACCCCCTCCACTGCAGCGCAAAGTCCCATTGTTAGTTTTGTGGGTGCATTGTTGGATAGCAGGAAAGTAGATTTGCTCCAGAGCTATATCAAAGTTGGTCATGTTTGCGTACATATAGAAATATATATATATATATATATATATATACACTTATATACTAGCGGTGTCTATAAATTTGTAGCTTCAGCTGGAGCCCGCTATCAATGCTGAAGTTTAATCAAACTTTGAGCCAAAACGAAGCAGCTGCCGGCTAATAAAAACCTGTCTAAACTTTACATACAACTGCCACAAAAGTTGGTTTAAATGTGCTTAACTGCATCCTTGGCCAACGCTCGCACACACACACACACACACACACACACACACACGCATATGCCCACTGTACACCTTCGAGGTATGCACAAATGCATTGCATACCTCAGGGCGCTGCCTGCCTCCTCTGACATTCAGACATCCTGCAGTTTTTGCCCCCGCTGTTAGCATTCCACACACTTGTGGCCAGGTGGGCCTTGACCACATCCCAAATGGGGAGTCCGGCCTGCATTTCTATAAGCGGAATACAAAGCCATTTAAAGCTGGCTTTAATTTCAAAAGAAACAATGAAAAGTCACCTCAATTCATTAGACGCATTTTGAATATTTTACCGAGGGCCATTAAAATATTTGGTTACAGCCAGCAACCGGTTGCTAGTCCACTAAAAACCTGGTCGTTAGTTTTATGACTAATTATAAAAGGCCGGAATGTGTGGCGTCTCGGTCTCGGAAATCGATTATCGGCGATGTGACAAACGAAAGGCGACTTTTGCGCACGCCGTGTACCATTTAACGGCCGTAAATCTTCAAGGACGGACAGCAGCCACGAGTCAATCATCGCCGTTGATTTAACGATGCCCAAAGCATTTAATTGCCGGGTCGACAGATGACAACGCTGACCCCCACCTTCTAAATTTTTTTGATCGTTTTTAGAAAGGAACAAAATAACTTGAATCGTTCGATTTTAACGAGATGCCAAAGGTCGCCAAAAACAATTTTATGTGACAATTGGACCTGAAGTTGGAACTGAAGTTTGGCATAAACAAGTTTCAATTTCGTTAAATGCACAGTCGATACCGAAGCCACCTGTGGATGGGCGGGGGGGTTGAGTTGGGAGGTAGGCGGACCATTTTCGTGGCCGTTTTCAAATTGAAAACGTGTCCAACAGCAGTCATCAATTTTTAAAGACGAGTAATCACTTTGTAAACGTTACAGAGACCACTCCCAATCCCGAACGTCGCAACATCCCAAGCAACTTGTCTACTCCTCTGGGGGTTGGCTTATCCCAGGCACAACGGGAAGGGAACGGGGAGCCGGTTCGTCTGGCTGTTCGTATCTGCTCTGACAAGTATGCCTCAAATTTCAGTATCGAGTGTAGCCAGGGCCAGGGTCGCTTGATTTACAAATTTCGGCACGTAGCTACGTAAAGTTGCACAAATTTTTATACAATTTGTTGCATGCATAATTCAGCAGGACAATCGCCAGGATTCGGGCGCATCTAGTGAATATCAAGCGCATATTGTGGTGGATTTATGTATTTGAGCCGTGGTCCATGTGACTCCCAAATACACTTGCTCTTTTTGCTAGCTTAAGCCCCCGTGCATATGCTTTGGAATTATGAGGAGGAGAGATCAGGGGTTCAAAGTAAATTTTATTATTTATACGTTTCGATGTGAAATGATATTAAGTTATGTTTACTTTAATGGAATTATTACTTTCACATTTATATCAACATTTATTTTGTAAATTGCTAATAATTTTATGGCAATATTTATAATCTCTTCTATTTAATATAAAATACTTTAAATTAGTCGAGTATTTTGTTAAGGAAATTTTGAATCTTGATTGTTTATCAACATCAGTTAAACTGTTAATTGCCAATTGCTTTACAAGTGGATGGCTCCAAAGAAACCGACCAAAAAACAAAAGCCACAGATAAACAGACAAAAACAAATCAAACTCGAGACATTCAAACAGCATTAAAAGCATGTTAATCTATTGAAATAAGCGCCATCATTTGTCTATCAAATCGTACGAAACTCGCCTGAACTTTGAATACCCGAGACCCGAGACAGCATTTAATTGATGTTTGGTTATTCGGGTTTTGGATTTGGCTTTTTTGCAGTCGCACTAAACTCAATACTGAAACCGAAACCGTGGCCGAGACTCGGAAAGCAGCTCGTCGAGCAAATAAGCAAATTTATTAAATTCTCATTTATCAACATCATAAATCAAAGTTTTTAGTCGTGGCGCTCGGTTTTCAGTTTTCAGCTTTCAGTTTCAGTTTTGATATTGTCAGCTGCGCTCAACAGCAACAACTACAACAACAGCAACAACAGCAACGACATCAACAGCACAATGAAAAATATATGTTTCAAATGATCTATCAACAGTTGCCGTTTGGCGTTGATGTATCTGGTTTTGTGTATATTTTGATACTTTTTTATTGTTGTTGTTGTTATTGTATTGTTTTTAATTTTTATATATTTTTTATTTTTATGGATTTCTGCGCGTCTCTTCGCTTTTATGACTAGTTAATTTAGCATGTTTTTGATTTTGATTTGGCATTTTATTGCTATTGCTGTCATTGCTGGCTGGCTTTTATTGGGCGCAATGAACTATAAAAACGCGCGAATGCTTCAAAATTGCACTGCACTTGACAACTTGCTGACGGACGGACAGTCTAAGCGAACAATTGAATGAATGAGTGACGAACACACACACACACACACACATATATATAAGTATGAGTGTGACGCGCCAATATGTCAAAAACTGAGTCTCACTTTCCCTTTCGGTTTGACCTTTGGCAGCTGTCAAAATGGCCGCTGCAAGTGTCAAATGCTCTCCAAGTTGTTGTTGTTGTTGGAGTTGCTTTTGACAGGCACCGGCCGGCAGCCGGCAAAAGTGCGAAAAATGATGTGAGGGCAGCAGCAGCAGCAGCAGAAGCACCAGCAACAACAACAGCAACAACAACTACAGCAACAACAAAACGCGGCTTTGAACTACTAAATCATTTTTGACAGTTGGCGGCGCTGCGACAGCGACGCCGGGGAAAGCCCCAAGCAGCGCAGTTGACGTCAGTGTATGTGTGCACACTTTAACCATGACCTTGAACGCTATGACACACACATGCAAACAGCAGACACATACACGTTGCTTTTGTTTATGCAATAAATTAAAAGCAATAATTTTTCATCTTGAGGCAGCAACAGCAGCAGCAACAGTTGAAAGTTCGCCCGCTGCGGCACAGCGCATTAATTTTGTGTAAAGTTTATACACTAACACACATACACACGCACACACTGACTGGCAGGGAGAGGGGGAGGTGGCAGAAGCAAAAGTGATAAAGCACCACAGCGACATTGGCAGCGACGTCGACGCCTGGGCAGACATTGTTTTTAACTCGCTGCGACTGCGTCGCTGTTCTCGCCGCTCTCCATCTCTCTCTCTCTCTCTCTCGCTCAGTATCTCGTTCAATACGCGCAAAAACAATAATTCAACTTGTGGCAGTGTGTTTGTGTGTGTGTGTGTCTGCTCCACATACGGGTAACTGCCACAGGCACAGGTTCAATGCACGCTTTGCGCCTGCGCAGGGCAAGCAAATTGCAAGCGACACACACACACACACACAGATACAGCTGTTATTCTACCTCTCTCTGTCACTTTCACACTCTCTTTGTCTTGGCCTGTGCCATTAATTCTAGCGCTCGCCGGCTTGTTTGACAGTTCTGACAGACGATTATTTAAAGTTGTGCTTAAACGCGCGTTCTCTCTCTCTCTCGCTCACGCTCTGAGTGGCTCTCACTCGCTCCCGCTTTGTCTGTGTCTGTGTCTGGCCCCGGCCGTGGCCATTGCATTTGTTCATATTGTTATTGTTGTTGCTGTTGTTGTGGGCGCACATAAGTCACACAGAAGTGTGTTCCAGTTCGGTCCTTGGGCCGCTCTACGTAGCTTATATTACAAATTACACTTTTTGGCATATTTCATTTTCATTTTGGTATATTTTTTGTTTTTGTTTTTGGTTTTTGTTTTTCGCTCCGTCCGTCTGGCAGGGCCTAAAAACTTGTGCGTCTGGCAACGTTCACTGGGTTAGTAGGTCCTGGTCCAGCCGTTCCAAATTAATAGCGTCTAACGGCAACGCGGCGTATGGGCAATGTCGTCTGTCGTCTGGTCGTTGGCACTGCGCTCGCTGAAGGGCGTTGCGGCTCCAACTACTGGCGCAGAAGTTTTACAACTATTGCTAATTTTAACGATTTTAATGGATTTACACACCGTTCCTCAAGTTAACGCAGCGCGCCGTCATAAAATGAGATGCCAAGCCCGACGGACAGCTGCGATTTGCGATTTGTATTTTATATTTTTATGGACTGCAGACGCTTGACGCTTGACGCTTAGCCGAGACAGCAACCAAAGCTATAAATCAAATTTCCAGCAAAAATCACGTGCCAGGCAAACGTTTACTGTGTTAATCGTTGTTGTTGCTGTTGTTGTGGTTGCTTATTAATGAAAGCGAAAAGCGCTGCTTATATAATCACGTTAAGGGTCTGGATCGGAGCCGGCTATCGGCTGGCAACCATCAAAGAGCAAACTGCCACTGCGCACAGCGCGAACGCCGATTTCCACATCAAAACTGGCACAAGTTCATCATCATCATCATCATCCGCAGCAGCAGGAGCGGAGATATTACTACATGGGGGCTGGGGGAGGCGTGGCATGCACGTTGAAAGCTCCAAGACCGCCAGTGTGCTCAATTTATGAGCCGCAGACAGTCTGCCCTTTTTATAATCGATTGTAGTTTTTAATTAAAATTTAACTTTATAATGATTTTTTATCAGCTGCTGCTGCTGTTGCAGCCGCCAAGTCTGTTTAAGTCTAAATTAAAAAGAAATTTCTCATTTTTAGCGAAACGGCGAACAGGAAGCGGCCTCGGCGTGCAAAGTGGGCGTCGGCCAGCACGAACGTGCCCGGGCAGCTGGAGCGACCGGGCGGCGAGTGAGGATTAGTGACAGACAGACATCAAAGTTTGATCGCTGGCCAACTTGCTAAGTTGATTAATGTGTGAACCAGCTCTGGCCACGTGTGAGGAAACTGAGAGCGGGGGCCCCATAGCAAAATGTACTCGATACTATATTATGTTATGTGTTAAATGACTTAATGTGGAATGTGACTTACCATCGTATGTTAGTTCTGAAGGATTGAGTGATGATAAGAACTTACCATCTGAAAATAAAAAAAAAATAAATTCCATAATACATAAATACCAGTTACAATTCAATGCATTTTCTATATTAATTACCATTAAGAAATATTTATAGAAAAAGTTCACATAAAATATTTACAAATAAATAATTTTCAACAATTTTCCCATTCTTCTAGAATTTGTGTGCTTTTCTTTGTTGTTATTTGCACACCGTATTCGGTGTATATATATATTTCGTGTTTTTTTATAATGCATTATTATTATTAATTCGATTATTGTGCAGCATTTAATTTAATACGCGCCATGCCGCATTATGCACAATAATTATTTTAAATTCGCTTTGACAAGCAATTTTATTGACCGCCGCGCACCTCCGATCCCCCCTCGCCCAATCGCTTTTGCCATTTTGCAATGTTAATTTTATTTTAATATTTTAACAATGTCTCGTGTATTAATTTTGCTTGCGGTTTTACGCGTCTGTTGTTGCTATTGTTGTTGTTGCTGCTGCCTTTGTTATCATGCAACAAAAATGCAAATTAACGCACAGATTTACATTATTTTTTGTTTGTCTATTTGAAAATATTTATAGCTGTCATGGTTAGCTTTTTTTCGAGAGTATTTTTTTGTCATTTTGTTTGCTCTTAGTATGTTTGTCGTGCACGCATTTCATTTCAATAAATTATTTAATTTTAATTTCAGCATTTTTTTGCGTTTAGCATTTTTGCATTTGTGTATTTTATGGCACATAAAATAACATTTTAAGCCAATCATATGGCGCCCATAAACTATTTGCTGTGCTTAAACAATTTCATGAATAATAACTAGATGGCGATTCTCGCGCTCTAAAAGTCTTTAATTTAAATTTTTGTGATTTAGGTTAATTTCTTTGTAAAAGTGAAACTTTATCACAGGTATAAAGCTAAGCAGATATAACTAATTCTTTAATTTAAATTTCAGAGATTATTGAATAGTTATCATTAAGAATTTATGGTAAATCATATAGATAGCTAGTCAATTAAATAATAGATATAACCAAGTCCGGGGACAATTTACAGTGTATTTACGTGCTTAAATTACTGCCCGTTTGGCCTCGGCGTGTTCTTATTTCGTGTACTATGCTGTTTCTTGCTGTTTTTGAGTTTTGTTGCAAATAAATCAATGATAATTAACCTTCTGCAGCGCGTAGAAATAATTTTACTGTCAATATTGTCAGCAGTGACAGTCGAACATCTTAAATCATTTTGTTCCTGTTGTTCAACGTGCTGTAAAAGAGACTCTCCGGAATCGGGACTCGAAGCTCAAGCTGACACTGACACTGGCGACTGGCAAAAAGCAAAACGAAATTAAATTAAAAAGCGCAACAGCGACGGACACTAAACACGGTTAAATGAACAACGCGTCCCGAACTTGCCAAATGCGCAAAATAAAATACCAATTCGCACTCGCATTCAGGCCAGAAGATGACGGCAACGCGAAATGTACGGTTGTACAGGGTGCAGGGTAGAGGGTGCAGGGTACAGGGTGTTGGATTGCAGGTCTCGCGACAAAACACCTTTTTAAAATGCGCGGACAGCGGGCTGTGGGCAGAGTACAGAAATGGTGCCTCGATTTCTGATGCGTAGACGTCAAAAACACCGTGGTGGCAATTAAATGCCATCGACGCGGTGCGAGGCTCGCTGCCAACGCCTTAGCCTCTGGGCTGCTGCTGCTGCTGCCTGTTGGCCAACTCAGTGGCGGCCACAAATAACGCCCAAATATGGCGCAATTTCATTCGCAACGCAACGCAACGCATCGCATCGAATCGATTGCCGATGCCACCGATGCCGATTCATTTCAATTCGTTGCGTTTCGATTTATTTATCACCTGTCGTTGGAAATTGAAATTGCATTTCGCTTGGCCAACGCAGCGACTTCTTCTCGAGTCTCGTCTTCGAATCGTTTCGTTTCATTGTGCTCCGTTTTATTTTTTTTTGTTGCCATTGGGGCCATCGCCCCAGGTAATCATTGTCAACAATTAATGAAAGCCATTGTGGGCGTGGCAGACTTTTAATGAACAGCACAGCACAGCGGCAGCCTCATTCTTCGCCCTCCTCTCTCCCCCACTCACAATGCAAGTAAGGGCTTTTCTATTAGAACGGCCAGTGCAGGAGGAAAAACAAAAAACTCATCAACATAATGTAAGATGCTCCTCGGGGCGATAATGAGCTATAATGGAGTTGGCCAAAACCTGTGTTGTAGTAGACCCGAGACGCGAATCTCGTAAACGCAGTCGCAGTCGCAGTCTTAAAGGCTCTTAATGCCGCTTTGCTTGATTTTCTTTTATTTTAGCCCTTTGCTTTTCCTCCTCTTCTTAAAGTATATATATATATTTTTTTTTTGCATATTTAAAAGCCTGAATTCATTCGCTGATCGACTAATCAGCAGGCCGGGGGAGAGAAAGTCGAGAGTCGGGACCCAGACACAAGTTGGATGGCTTATCAATGCACTTTGCCGTGCTACACGTAAACTTACTTTACACGCGTAAACTTTTGATAAGCCCCAGTTGAGGGAGAGCATCAACAATGCCAATTCCAATGCCGATACCGATGGGTTGGGCAATGCCGAAAGTCGTACCTGATAGCGCTTAGAATTGATTTAAGTCGTTGTAGTTAGCATATTTTGTGCATTTTTACGGCAAGGATGTGCGCCATGTGTTGCGGATTGGCGTGGTAGGCGGCCTAAAAGTTGCAGCTGGATTTTGCAGTCATCAGACCGACAATTGACCAGGGCCCAAAAGCCAAGCAGCCAAGTTTCGTGCCAGCGCGCGCTTTTACGCTTTGCTGGCCTCAAACAAGCACCAGCCGAGGACGGAGACAGAAACTTGGAAACTTGGACTTGAACGCGCTGTGGGTTTGCTTGGTTGCTTGGTTGGTTGGTTGGTTGGCTTTGCTGTGGCACGCGGACTTTTGTTGCAGACAAAATTGTCGACAAATAGTTTACACGGGCATGAAATTGTGCTGGCCAGACATCGACCCAAGAATGTTGTTGATGTTGTTGCGGTTGCAGGAATGCGCATAGCTCAAAGTAGTTGCAAACAAAACATTTGGATTAAATGATTGAGTGCAGCATGCAACAACAACCAAACAGATTGGAAATGCAATAAAAATGCAGTAAAGAAAGCAAAACACAACGCGACTGAGAAGTGCATAGAGCGGCGCACGACAGCTGTGTACGCTTGAGAAGCGCAGAGAAAGGCCGTCGACTGGGTGGCCTTTCAATTTGCATTGGCATTATTTTGTGGCTTTAAACAAGTACGACAATTAAATTGTGAGGATAGAAATAAAACTGTAAACCGAGCAAACGAGTCCGGGTGACGTCATTAATTCATATCAAAAGGGTAATTGAAAACCGCATAAATTAAGCAAAATGCATTTTTTATGCTCGATGCTGCTGCTGATGTTGCTGTTGTTGCAAATTCGTGTGTTATCCCATTGGGAATGCGCGGCTTTGACATTTGGCTGCATTATAGTTTAATCTTATTAAAATATTTATATTTTTTTTAAATATGCATGCAATTTGTTAATTTAACTGCCGCTGCGTTTGCTGTTTCGCATTTATTTATGCCACAAGCTTTTTTTAATTGTCATCTTTGTTGTTGTTTTTTTTTTTGTTTTTTGCTTTTGTTTTTGTGGCAGCCACTGCGCTTAATTGCATTTCGCATATGAATTAATGAATTTTTTATCAGCGCATACACATGCACCGCCCCCATCGACTCAAATATGCAATATATACCCCTGCGCAAACATCATTTATTTCATTTCATTCTGTTTTATTTTGCATTATTTTTTTCATCGCAACTGATAATAGAATAAAACCAAAAAATAAAAAAACATGCGCCAACCGCAGCGATTTTTGTTTTTGTTTTATTGGATTTATTTTTTAATACTGCCTATATTTAATTTCATTTGTGGTTGCCCCTGGGAAAGGGATAGGTATATGAATAATGCCGAACAAGCGAACAAGCGAATCGCATAAAGCGTTATGTAACTGATGCCCTGCTGCTAATTCAAGCGACTATTAAATTCTATCTTTCAATTCGAAAGACTTCTCTGGTGCATTGCTTATAGCCCATTGTGTATATTTTCCTATCAGGCATCTAGATCTGCTTTCAACAACAAAAAGAACTAGCCTATCAAATATATCTAGAGGAATTCCTTGAAAAAAAGGGTTAATTTCATATTATTTCATATCGTATGTGACACAAATTTCCTAGTTTCATTAAAATGCAATTAATATAGGCTTTCAGCACATTTATGCTATGGACAACAATACTAATGCTACTCCAGTATCTCCAGTCTGAACAAAAATTAGGGTGCGTCTTAATTAATAATACCCTGTGCTCGACAATTACGCACATGGGGCAGAGCATTTCATTAACTTTACATTAAAAGTAGATATGCAATGCAACTGAAAAAAAACAACAATACCAGCAGAGGTAAGTTAACTGTTGTTTTATAAATATGTGCCTGTACATATAACTCAATCCATTAACGTTTTGATAAAGGATCTTTATGACGACACTCCAAGCGACGGCAGCAATCATCATCAGTATCAACAACAACAACAACAACAACAGCAGAAATTGCTTTGGTACGTGTCAGTTGGTAAGAAAACACACACAGACACACACTTACACACCCAAGCACACACATCGAGTGAAAAGTAATTGCGTTTAAATGCGTTTACATTAAGCCAAAATGCAGGCAGCGCCAAGTCGGACAGTTTGGACAGTTGCTTGGCCTAATTGCAGCACGGCACATCCGCCTGTGAGTGTGTGTGTGTGTATATATCTATCAAGGACAATTATTATTACACTTGTAATGTGACCATTAATGGCATTATTAATGCAGCCGTTCACATTCACAGCTCCCAAGAAACGTTCAGTGGGTTACTCAATTTCCGGGCAGTCGCAAACAGTCATACAAAACGTATATATATGTATATATTGTATATATGTGCACATCTCTATCTGTCTATCTATCCATCTATCTGCTGACGGCGACTTTACGACATGCAAAGCCAGAGCTTAACACTTTACGCTGGCCCCTCTCCCCTGGCGCACTCCCCAGCTATCGAGGGGATGTTCAGTTGGTTTCAGTTTACGACTTTTTAATAGTTCTCACATATTTTTTATAGATTTTTCTACGCCCGCTTTCTTGTGGTCTTCCCGTACTAGTCGCTCTCTGTTCAGCGCTTTGAGGAAATTATTTGTTATTGTTGTTGTTATTTTGGCCAGCACATAAAATTGATTTTCTTTTGCTGGCCGGGATCTCGAACGTTTGGGCGTTCAAACGTTTACTCTTTCGCCTGTCATAAAATTTATGTTTATGTCGTAAAATTTAGTTCGATTTTTGTGGCTGTTTTTGCTTGCATGCCTTTTGATTTCATTGCTTGTCATTGCAGCGCACTAAAAACAATCGCTGCATCCCACTTGCACTCACACGCTATCTCTCTTTCGCTGTTCCGACCACACCAGGTGTTGCCAAAGGGTTTCCATTTCGCACAAACAACGCGGCGTATTCGCAACACCAGAAAAACACAGAACAAAACTCCCTCGACAAAAGAAAAAAAAAATAAGAAGTTGTCGCTTGCTGATATAAACAAACGACAGACATTTGTTTTTATTACACACCTTTTCGGGGCTTTCACTTTGCCAAGGCGTGCCTGACGGGGGGCGGACAGGAGCGGGCGGTAGTAGATTCTAGTTATTTTAATGCACATTTTGTAGGCAATTCCAAATTAGGCAATGTTTGGCAATGCTGTACTTGGCCCCGGCTTCCGGATCTGGCCCTTTTATATGGGCCAAGTACTCAATGTTTGTTGTTGTTGTTGTGCACATCATCAAGGTGTTCTGGGCGGAGAAAGATTGGCGTTGGCGTTGGCGTTGGCGTTGGCATTGGCCTGGAGTGGGTCTGTGAGGTGGTTGGTTTTTCCTGACTGCCGCCCGAACGCCGAACTCCTGACTGCCTGCCTGATGCTGTCGTACTTATAAAAAAGTAATTTTCTCATTTCTTGTTCTCGTTCGAGGCTTTTTGTATATTAGAAGGAATGGCTTTATTTATTTCTTATATGTAAGTGGCGGCAAAAGTTTTTCCCTGCCATCTTCTGCTTTTGGTTGTTTTCCTTTCTCGTTTTTTTTTTTTACTCGGGCGCCGTTAAATTGGCAAGTTTGTTGTGCTAAGTTTGGGTCTCGCTGCTGGAGCACATAAATTAGAGGCACAAATTAGAAATTATGTGCGCATTTAAATGTGAAGAGGAGCTCCAGCCTTAGTTGGTTAGTCAGTTCAGTTCCATATGTTGGACTCCGGCCCTGTCCTCTGCTAATGAAATGGCTGCGTGCCTGCGCCTGGCCCTCGGCCTTTTACTCAAACTCAATGAATATTTGAAGAGGCAGCCAGCAGCCAAAAAGAAAAAAGCAAACAAAATGAAACTTTTGCCACGGCGCCATTTGGCGCTACAAAAGATATTTTTCCATTGAAAGCAATGCAGGCAAAAGTTGTTTAAATTTAGCAACCGACACATGTGTGTGCAGTGGGTGGGGATAGCAATGTGCAGATGGGGGCCAGCAGACAGAATATATATATATATATATGTATATATCGAAAAAATAATAAAGAACCAGTGCCACCATTTGCGCTCATTTGGTTGTTGTCATTTTTTTCGGACACGGGACAATTGGCGCTAATATTGTGGAGGCGCTTTAACACAAAGACAAGTTCAACGATCTACAATGGAGTAGGGCGTCATGACACGAATATATTTTACTGCTCTCAACTTATACTATGATGAGTCCCCGTTAAAAATTGCATTTTATTGTCTCTATTAAACTTCTAAATGATCTAATAAGTATTTCAAAAATACTTCTAAATTTAAATTCAAATAAATATGATATTCTTAAGCGAAACTAAGAGTTATTCTAACTAACTGTTACTACCTGTACCTAAATGCGTCTTCTTCTTCTTCGATTCTTAGCCTTCTACTCCCACCTAGAGCCACTCATATTTTCTGCTCGTTAGTCTTTGCTCACCTGAGTTCGACAACTTTATTTCCTTTTTTTTTTTGGTGCTTCATTGCTCATTATGCACTTCAACTTTTCCTACCCCACAAAACCGACAACTATAGGTTTCACTAATGTCGTTTATCATTAGGCTAGTCTACTACTTACTTACGAGCCACATCAGACTACCCAAAAATATTCACCACAATATTTTCTATACGTTTTCTTCCTGTTGACGCAAGATAATTTGCCTCGTTTGTCTGTGCCGTTGTCGCTTTGCTACGCGCTCCCATTACAAAATGTCAAAAATTTCCCAAACACGACACGCCCCCTGAAACGAGTCGAGCAAAACGCCCACGACACGCTCCCGTTGCCGCTTAATAGAGAATTGGAATGCTCGTAGGTGGCATAACAACATGGTAATGCTAATGGTAATGGTAGAGCTGGTCAGGTAGTTATGTAGGTGGATCGGTGGTTAGGCGGTTAGGCGGTTAGGTGGTTAGGCGGTTCAGCTGGTGGGCCTGGCAGGTGGCTACGCCCAGCAAAAGCGCATAATTTGTCATTGAATGTTTGGTTTCGGGCTGCCTTCCGCCTCCGTTGTTGGCCAGAACCCAAGCTAATGTCTTAGGTGTTGCCTGTTTGCATAAAAAACTGTAATGCCACCCTCTTAACGGAACCCGAGTTGCTCTACCGTTTTACCTAATGGGCGTGTATGTGCGTGAGAGTGTTGTGTGTGTGTGTGTGTATCCACTTGAGATGTTTTTGTCCAGCCTATACCATTTGTTGCTTAATTTGCAGCTTACATTTAAAAAGCATTTAGTGAGCACTGGCACTCAATGGTACAGTGGCGGCCATAAAAGCGTGTCCACTTGCTATCTCGGGTCGCAAAGTTCGCTACCATTTAATGCACACACATATAGCCATATAATTATAATTGCTGATAAATGTTTCATACTAATAAACACTTAAAGCGAACGAACCTTCCATCCGACAGACATGGAGCTAACGATGACGACGACGACATTGCCGGCGTGTGACGCTAATGACACTTGGCGTCGACGTTGACGTCAACATCGACGCTGGCAGCGGGCAAAAATGGAATGATTTGTGTGAGAGATTGCATGCCTTGCAGTGATTTGTGATTTGTGTGTTGAGAAATGCAATTTTAAACGGGGGGCACCAGCAGCCAACAGCCAACAGCCAACAACTGGCGACTTGATAAGCCACTGTCATCAGCAGGCTGCAGTTTTTGATAGCTCTATTAAAGGCATGCGTTGACTGTGCCTGTTGTTGTTGCTGCTGCTGCTACAAAATGGCGATACGTTATTGAAGTTGCAAATTTGTTGCGAGCGAAATAAATGTGAAAATAATGAATAATAAAAGTCAAGAAGAACATGATTTTTTATTGCTGTCGCGACTGTTGAATGATCGCCGAGAGTGCGACTGAAACAAAACCACACAACACACACATACACACACACACGTACAAAATTGTTATCAGCATACGGTTACTGTGTGAAAGTCGCCTGACCAACTGATACAGTTGAGCTATGACTAATTTATGCGACGGCCAGTGTAGCACAGATCATAACTGTATTACAACGATAATTTTAAGCTAGACAAATTCAAGTCAAAGTCATGGGACCAACCCATGTAAAACGAGCCATCCATTTTTTGGCTGGTGGAAACACAAAAGATATCAAAGGAGACAAAAAAACATTCTGTATATGAAAATTTCATGCCTCAAAACGTGGCTAAAGGAAGTTTGCATTTTGTCTGCACGCGGCCGCAACCCTCCCAGGCAACAAAGCGCTATTGTTGCTGTTGCTGTTGCTGTTGGTGTTGCTTGTTTGTCAACTATGCTGCGACCTCTGGCAGTGACAGAGTCCAAGTCGAAAACGGAGTTTGCCGCCCTGCTGCTGCTGTTGCTGTTGCTGCTGGTGTTGATGATTTTGTTGATGTGCTCGTTGAGTTTGATGTGGCAAGCGGGCAAACCCCGAAGCCCAAACTCCCTGAACCCCCACCAAAAGGCAAAAAAAAAAATAAAATAAAACCGGACCCAATCCCAAACTCAGGTCTGGGAAATTCGATGCGCATTCTATTCATTGGCGCGTCGGTCCTAGAAATATGATAATGTGCCAGCAGCGAGAGGAGCAGCAGCAACCAAATATGCAACAGTCAGTTCGTAAATTTTCATTGTAAAATAAGAAGTGTGTTTGTGCGTGTATGTGTGTGTGTGCTATGTTAGGGGATGAAGATGTATTGCCTTTTGTGCAATTTGACGTAATGTTACATAAGCTCTCTCTCTCTGTTGGGCCGGGGTGGGGTGAGGCGCTCATTATGAAGGGCGCAGGCAACATCGAATTTCTGTTTCAATTTTTATGATTGTGAACTTGGCCGGGTACGAAGTAATGCTACGTGCAGCAGCTGGTGCCCCTTTTGGGATTGGTCTTTATTCGTTTTGCTCGGTCTCGAATTGGGATTGGGATTGGGATTGGGATTGGGTTCGGGGTGCGCAGATACGTAACAACAGATATGGGTAATTTTTGGCAGCCGTGCGAGCGTTTCTATTCAAAAGTTGTTTAATGCGTAAAATTTTAATTTTTTTATCGTCGTATTCGTTTTTATTGTTGTTGTGCCACGTTGGTGGCGGAAATTGTGACAAAAGAGTTAAAAAGTTGTGGGAAAGGCAGATGCTTGCATCACGAGATTGACTGATGCCGAGGTGTGAATGGATATTTGCGTTTTGGGAGTGACAAAGAGCTGTCAAAAGAGACTCCCCAACACAGCTAGAAATGTGATTATTGAACATTACATGATAAAAACTAAATAAATTTGGTTCCATTTTAAACTGTCGAACCAAATTTTGTATCTATCAATCTTTCCTTATAGCTACTTGGTGCATTTGCATAGAAAACTATCCGAGGCTTCCGCTATAGCTAAATCACTGCAAGAACCTTAGGTTTTTTTTTTTAGATATTTTCTGTTAGAACCCCCTCCCAGCTTTTACCCTGCTGTCAAACCAGGCAAATGTAATTCTATTAAAGACAAACCAGCAAAAATACAAGGAAAAAATGCTTTCACATTACAAAGCAAACAGAAACAGACCAACAGAAAAAGATAGAAACAGAAAAACTCTCAGGCTCTTTGGCCATGTGAATGAGAAACTGTCGGCCAGGCAAATGAAAATTGTCTAATTGTGCGTGGTAAGATAACAAACAGCCAACGGCTAGAGGGCCAGAGCTTCCTGTTATTGTTATTGCTATTGTTCCTACTCAGTGTGATGTTGTTGTTGTTGTTGTTGTTGTTGTTGTTGTTGTTGTTGTTGTTGTTGTTGTTACAGCCGTAACACATTTCGTCAATGTAAATAAGCAAAAATTGGGCGACAGGCAGCAACAAAGATAATCGCCTTAGTCGCAAAAGCGAAAAGTGCACTCCAGGTCATGGATGTGAATGTGGCATTAAAGCCGCAATGACAACAACAAGCTGCCACACACACACACACACACACACTGGCACACACACATCGAGACACACCCCTCGTAACTTTAAAACTGTAACAATTGGCAATTGTGTGGGTCTTGCGGCTTGACAAACACTAAGCGCGAAGCACAGAGCAGAGCCGAATACGGAGTGCCGAGCACGGAGCGGAAAGGATAACACGCACTTCTGAGGCTGCCCCACGCCATGAAAGTTAATTTACGTCACGCAGCATTTTCAATCAATGTCAGACGGGGGTTAGCTGCCATCGAAGGGTTGAGGTCTGAGGCTCGAGGATTGTGGGCTATGAGCCGAGGGTTGGTCGCCCGCTGTTTTTGTTTATTTTCATTTTCGCAGCTAAGGCAATCAAATTGATCTCGTTTTGATTTGCATTTAAGCGACACTTGACGAGCGACATAGCCGACTTTAAAATGTAAATAAACACACGGACTTTAACATATTTTCATAGCTGACATGTCTGACATTTATCGCCTGGTTTGGCTCTTTAATTGCGCATTAACTGTTGCGCCAAAAAAAATATGTGGAAAATTAAAAGAAAAATGTAGACGTTGAAACCCGTCATCATCGTCATCAGCATTTTGGGCAGGTCACAACCCAGAGCTATACAAATATTTTTTAATTGAATGCAACGCTGGTACGCGCGACGTTGATGAGGGTGCCCTATAATTATAGACCCAAAGACTAACTCTCGAAACTGAATCGGGACTGACACGAAACTGTCTGCAGGCCTCATACAATCGCCGGACCGACTTGTGGCTTTCCACCAACTAATTGCTGGGATTATTTATTTATGGAAATCTATCTAGGCAAAAGTCGTCGCGTTGACGCCCCTCACAATTTCGATTATGATGAGGCCAGCAATTAAGCCGACCAAACTGGAACTAAATAGAGCCGGCCAGGCCTTACCAGCCGAAAGCTGTAAGCCGCAATCCACAATATCAATTGACACTCCCGCAGCTCATCAAGGAGCGATTATGATTTGATCATAAAATATATTTTTATGAGGCGATTATAATTTTTATTAAAGCGAATTTTATTTTATTTTTTTTTTTTTTCAAAATGCAAAACTCACCAAGGATGAAATTTTGGAGTAAAGACATCTAATAAAGTAACTTGGGCCTTAAAAAAATTTTATTAAAGAATTCTTCAAAATTTTTAAAATAGGGCAGAGGCTTTTTTAAATTTTTATCGATGTCTGATGATTTTTTTTGTGTGTCTGAGCATATCAATTATTGTTGAATTTTCTAAGACGGCAAAACTCTTCATTTACTTTTTAAATATAAAATAAGAATGACAATTTATTACTCAAGAGAAAAATTTTGCAGGGTAATTTACTCCTAGACTATATGTTGCTCTATTTGATCATATAGTAAGTTATGTTGGTTTTTGTATAGCTTCAGCTTTAAATTAACTTGCTAAAAGTCGCTTCTGCCTGATTTCACTACATTCTTGTCTCTTTCTCGCTTCTTTGCTTTGGACAATTGCCTGACCTCATAATTTAGAACGATTTAAACATTTCGAGTGCTGCCACACACACACTCACTCACACATACAAACGCAACTTGAATTTAAGAGCCAAGGCAGTCGGAGGCCACATCCTTGGGCCTCGTTTTCTTTATGCTTTCTGCGAAAAATTCCTGTCAAAATTGATAAAAATCACATTTTCCATTTGAATAACATTTTACGAATTCGTGCATAAAATTACGACAACCCTCTGCAGCGGTTGCTACCCCAATCCTCTGTCTCTAACTCCGTCCCTGTTCCCGCTGCTGCTGTTGCTGCTGCTGCTGCTTTTGCTTTGTGTGCACTGGAATTTGTGCTGCAGCAGCAGTGAATTGCTTTGGTAACCACATTCCTGGACTTGTGCCTTCTTCTCGTCTGTCTGCATGTCTACTTAAAATGTGGAAAATATCTATTTGTTACGCCCGAAATACGCGCCGCAAATTTTGCTCAGCTAAGGGAAATGATGTGAACTCACCGAGCGACGGGAAATTTTCTTATCACCATGGCAAAAATGAAATGAACATTAAAATTTGCTCGCTGCCCGCAAAAAGTTATTCAAGTGTAGATAATTTTCATTCACACCAATACAGAGACACGAGCAACTGCAGAGTGCAGCTTCAACTACTTCGACTATGCCAAATTTTAATTTGTCTACAAAGTAACTCGACGTGTAGATAAATCAATCAAAATGGCGCGTCGTGCCAGTGCAAAAACAAAAACAAAAACAAAACAACGGATCGTAAAACGCGCAACAAAAGTTGTCTAGAATATGTTTTAGTTGTTGTTGTCGTCGGCTCACTTTAAAGTTTTTAGTTTTCATTTTATTTTATTATTTTTTGTTGTTGTTTTGACGTCAGTTCCCTGGATTGGCTTTGGCATGAGTGTATGTGTGTGTGCAACACCCACCCGCCGCCCAGCCGGGCTGCCGCCTCCTTTGGCCAGTAAAAATCATGGCAAGACTTGAGAGCGCGTCACTTGGTCTATGGCCGAAATGTTGCGCCTTTTTTCAAAAAAAAAAAGAAAACTGCATTATCACCGTGGGTCACTCGAGGCCCCAAAGCGGCAGAGGACGAGTGGCCCGAGAGTGTCTCTTTCGAGTGGTGTTTGCGCTGAGCGCTTTTGTTTTCTTGCCGGCAACAGAAAAACACATAAAAATATTTTGCCTATCACCATAAATAATTCAACGCGGAGCCCAAGTGACGATGCCGAGCATCGAGCATCGTGCAAAGACCAGCTCTACGAGCATAAAAATCTTCAAAAAGAAGCGCCAAGTGCGAAGTTATTATTGTTGTTTCTGTTTCTGTTTCTGTTGTTGTTGTTGTTGGTGCTGCTGCACGCACTCAAAATATTGAATAATCTTTCGGCTGCCACAACTTTTGAAGTTGGCGTTGTGGAGTGAAGTGTGAAGGGTGAAGGGTGAAGAGTGTGCGCAATCGCCAGCTCTGCAACATGCAGAAGACAGGCAGTCTACGAAGCGAAGCTTAGGGTTCTCCCTAAGTATCTCCAAGTCGCACTTTACCTATGTGTGTGTGTGTGTGTGTGCTTTAGCTTTGAGCCGTGTAACTGTTTGCTGAAGTAGCTGTCTGCTCATAACTTTGGCTACAAACTGCCGCAGCAGCACTTCAAAACTGAAGCAAACAACATAATCAAAGAGCCGAAAAAGCGACAAATCATCAGGTGTAAAGAGCCTATACTTTACGAATAAAACTTGTCATTATCAAAAATTACAAATATTTTTCTTTTTATATCCCCTTTAGGTTAATATTATTTATATTACTATTATTTATTAATCTTTTATTTTATTTTAACACTTTGTGTGTTTGTGGACTTGTATATAATTACATAAGAAATATTTTTATTTTGGCTAGGAATTTGCGACACTTACCAGGGTCTGATGTATCTAAGACAGGTGGCTGCTGTGATAATGGACCAGGTGTACTACCAGCGCCCGGCGAGCGCGCATCATCGTTCATTGCGCCCCCGTAGGACAACGATGAGCTGGGCGGCCGCTGCAAATAGAGAGAGAGAGAGAAAATATATGGTATACCCATTAATACAGTTCATCCAGTAGAATACAGAAATGATATAGATGTGAGTGACATGCACTAATAGATTTATAAGTGAGAGCTGTGCATACATATTTATAATATATTTTATTATACACTGATCAAGATGGCGAGCATGCGTTAGGTGTTTGTTAGAATTAGTTACAAATTGCTTATAAATGTCGTTTTAAATTGACACGCCAACCATAAAATGAGCCACATAAAACTGGACACACAATCAATATAAAGTCGCTGACGACCAAGACATCACCAAGTCAATGTCGCTGTCGATGGTGTTGTTGCCGTCCATGTCGATGACTCTGTCCGCGCTGTCCGCGCTGTCCGAGTCTGTGTCTGAGTCCAAGTTCAATTCCGAGTCCGAGTCCGAGTCCGAGTCTGAATCTTCGTCTGCACGACTGTCAAGTTGTCAAAACTGCCATAGCCCGACCATATTATGGCCAAACATCGATCGTGGCCTAGGCCTAGACAACAGCAACAAGAGGAAGAAGAAGAACAACAACACAACAGCTGGAGCAACATCGTGTGCAAAAATATAAAGTATACATAAATATATATATATATATATACATGTATATTTATATCTATATGTATAAGTTATCAAATTAATATGCAACAACTGGCTCTGCATTTGGCTTTGCCTTTGCCTGAGCCTCTGGCCGTCTTCTAACTAGGAGTAGAACCACAACAGCCTCGTCATCTTTAGCGGTGCGACGTCGACGACGATGGCGGCATATTAAGCGCTCCGCTCGGCCTGCAGATACCAAAAATGTCAATGTCCAGGCTCGCCAGAGCACTCATAGCCATATTTTCAGCCATCACGTCCTCTGGCCCTCTGGTCCTCCCCTCGCCCCAATTTCACAAGCCCTGCTCGAAATCGATCGGTAACAGCAATTTAAATTCTGCTAATAACGACAAAATTTGTTGTCGCTCGAAGAAGTCAACAATAATATTACGTTGCGGCATTAATTTCATGCACGTGTACACAAATACATAGTTATATATATATGCATATGAATATAAATATATATATATTTTTTTTGCCATTGTTATTTTTTGTTTTAACTGCGCATAACCTCACCTCACTTCTCTGACGAGAGCGGATCGCTCACAATTTTTAACCATTAAATTATTATTTTCCCAAGCTCGTACAAATTCTTGACTTTCGAATACAATAAATTTCAAGTGTGCGTACAACAAATTTTTGATTCATTTGGCATGCAGAGCGCATCGCATGTGTTTTCGCTAAATATTTGTTAAATCGCATATTAATAGCGCCCTGCTATAGACAATCCAAGTACCCAAGTGTTGTGGGTTTGTTTACTGTCTGTGTTTGTGTGTGTGTGTGTGTGTGTGTGTTTAAACATTTAATTGGCTACCGCAGCACGTTGTAATCATATTGCAGTTTTATTATTCTTTATAGAGGAAGCAAAAATAATCAATTTAAATAGTGCACTGAACGGGGAAATGATCTTGAGATAAAGATTTTCAAGCAAAACGATTATATCGAAATTTAGTTGGATTTACAGCAAAAGTTTTAAATTAAATTTGAAGTGCTAATTTTTATTTTTATAAAATAATTTTTAAAATGATAAGTATTAAAATAAATTCATTTAATTGAAATGCGCCTTATGATAACAAAAAATCAACAAAGATACAAACACATAATTATAAATATTTAAATCATTTATAGTGTTAGAGGCGTGTGTGTAATTTTATTGGCTAGCTGCCAACTTGTCTGAGCCGTCTTTTAATTCCTGGTTCACAAATTGCTACTTTGGCAATCAAAGTATTAATAATTTGATACGTTGTCTGCATTTTAAACCATAAGACATTATCGCTTTCTCTTTCATTTGACGTCCCACTCTAGTTCCGTGTCTATATGAGCTATGAGGTGTTTCTTGATGGCCTTATAAACAATATCCAGCCTTTGTGGACTTTTGGCCTATACAGGCAATTGTAGCAATTGTCGTTTTTACTTTTTTTTATATGCGTCGTTCTCTTGGCAACTTTATGGGCTATAAAAAAACGGGGCAACCGCAGCCTAATTTGTGGCTCATTAAAGCGAGCAAATGAAACTATTTAATTAGGTGTATTAAAAGTTCAAAAAAAAAGAGCCCGAGTGAAACAAAGAGTTGCATTTTCCCAACGAAAATGAAACGAAAGTTTCCTTTTATGAGTGGCATGTTGGGCGAAATTCGATAGGCCTGTCGGCAGTGGACCTTCTCAGAGTTCGAGTCGGTCAGCTTTTCGAATCTTTCACACTTGCCGCACACTTTGACTTGAAGGTTGGTTTTGAGCGCGGCGGGGCGGTCTTCAAGCTATTGAAATTGTATCGAGTTACCTGAACACGACGAGTGTTGCAGATAGCCAACGCAAGGCGCTGCGGCATGCGGCATGCGGCATTCGGCATATGGCATATGGCATGCGTCGTGCTAAATGCCAGTCGCGCTCCTTGAAAGGACAGCACCGGACAGGACAGGAGTGGATGCGGGACTGGATCTGGAGCAGGCCAGTGTAGGGTTTATCGATGCGTGCATTAATTACATTTTCAATTAGCAAGCGGCCAGGAAATTAAGCTATCGAATTGCCATTGGCACGACTCGGAAACTTGCTGTTGCTCTTGTTGTTGTTGTTGTTGTTGTTGTTGTTAATTGTGTTGTTTTTGCTGCTGCTTTTGCTTTTACTGTTGCTTATCACATTGCATGTCCTGCGACAATTATTATCAAATATTGGAATTTATTTAAATGATGAGGGCCGCTTTCACTATTAATGAAATTGAACTAAGCCTCCCCCACACACACACACACACACACACACACACACTTTGTGCCCTTTGACCCACACCCCCCTCCCAGGTCCATGCCAGTCGACATCACGTAATGTTGCCTCCCAAAACTTTTTCACTTTGCGTCCCTTTGGGTGCCTTAAAATGATCAAGAAACAATTTTCGTTTACCTTTTTGGCGCTGTGGGGTTTGGGGACTCCAGCTCTGCCATCTACTTGGGGGTTTGGGGACCTGCCAGCCAAATTATTTATTTATCAGCTAAACGCAGCGTCAATAAGCAAAATGGCGCTGCCAGCTCTTTAAATTTTTGATGATACCAAAGCTCGAGGCATGACAATCGTGTTGTTTAAAAATTTAAACGTACCGCACATTAAACAACCGCAAAATTGTGCTGCCAGGCGAGCCATAAAATGTAATCGCCCCCAAAATGAACAACAAACAACCAACAAATAACTAAACAACAACAAAGACTTGGTCAATTGCTGTTGCCAAAGTTTTGTTTTGTTTGATTGCCCGGACACTTCATTATGTTTCGAATGAGTCTCCCACTCTCTCCCTGTTTTTCTCTGGTCAGCTTTCCAAGTGACTTGGCTAAGTCGGCTCAGCTGCCACATAATTGCTCCTCGCTCGACGCGACGCCGCGTGCCATGCCCACCCAGAAAAAGTAAGCCAGAGAAAAGACCGTAAGGAAATGCAGGAGTCAAAACATGCAATTTTCGCTTAGAGATTCGGCTATATAATTTGGTAGCTAGCAATCACAGCGCCGTTAATCACTACAATCAACAGTTAGTAGAGCTGCCCAACCCCTCAACCCCTCACTTACGGCCCGGTTCGACCCACCACACTACAAAACAAAACAATCAAATTATGGCAAACGGAGGGCAGGCGTTTGATTCTCTTAACAGAACTTTGCCAGCGCGTGGGAAGTGATTTTCCTTTAGATTACGAGCAGCATTTTTTTTTTTTTTTTGTGGGGGCGTGGCAACGCGTGTGCCATCTCGAAATTTGTTGTTGCTGCTATTATGATTGTTACTCATTTGCTGGTGTGACACGAACTCAGGACGATGTAGTTGCTCTAATTGCCCGGCAGCATTTGCCGCGTGCATTTGACATTTTCAGCAATGGGCGAGGGCAAATGGAAATGGGAGTGAAAATGGTATTGGGATTGGATGGGTATTTGGAATTGAGGTATCTGCCGCCTGAGGGCCAACAAGGATTAGGCTGGGCTCGTTTTCACAATTAAAAACTGCAGCTTAGCATTTGGACCAGACCCAATAATCATGGCCGAACGACGCCCTTCAATTGTCCCTCGCCCAGCTCCTTGCCTGTGGGCCATGAAGTACTGTTTGCTGAGCTCGAAAGTGGACGTGAAACATATTTTTCTGTTTGTGTACAAACACTCACAAAGCGACAGACAGGCACACACAAAAGACTGAGACTGAAACTGACTGAGAACCACAAGCAGGCAACACACACACACACACACACACACACACACACACACACACAGAGACAGAGATTCGAATCCATATCCTTAGAACAAATAATTAAATCCTTTTTACATGGCCGCACAGGCCGAAAGTTTTCGCATGGTTTATGTTTCTGATGCGGTTCAGGGATAACGGAGAACCCCAAATACCAATCCGTATAAACCCCGTCGGCTGTTTGTTTTGATGGATTTGTTGTTTGGCATTGCCCGCACACAAAAGCTTTTGTTTGTCTGTTTATGTCGTGTTTGTTGTTATTGCTGCTGCTGCTGCTGCTGTTGTTGTGGTTTTAGCGCCCTGGAGCAACGCTTAGCCAGTCGCCCACCTCTTGGCTCCGTCGCCCCATTGTCAGGCAGCACAGCTTTGGCTGCTTTTCAGCTGCTTCTGCTTCTGCTTAATTAACGGTATATGCCCACTGCTCACCGCCTTGGCAGCCAGTGTGCCACTTCAGCAGTTGTTGCCACCTTCAGCGTATTTAATTGCGCGCATGGCATTTAATTGTTTTTCAAATTTGTTCGAGTTGTAAAATGTACGCTGAATGAAATGAAATGCGTTCTCATGTGTGTGCGTGTGTGTGTGTGTGTGTGTGTTTGTTTGTGTCTTCATGTGTGTGCTGTGCCATTTTATTTTAAGGGTTGAATTTTTAATTAAAGTGGCTGGCATTGTAGGAGCATTGCTCCTTGCAAGACCAATCAGGCTGGCGCGGGGTGGGGGGATGGAGTCGCGTCGAGTCGTGAAGCAGTTCACAATATGGCTGCCTTTTTGGGGTTGCCCTAGACGCTTGCAGCCACGACACGCAAATTGCTTTACTTCTCCAAACAGATATATATATATAGCATATAAATTTATATGTATACATTTATATATGCCAGCCAGTTCCAGTATGTGCAGGCTATAATTTCAATCAAATTGCAAGTTAATTACACACAATTATACCACACAGACACACACGCAAGCAAACAAGTTAGTTAGACAGAGACAGCGATAGACATGAGTGGCAGCTTGTTTTGTCTGAATTGTTTTCCACAAGCTGAATTCTGATTAAAGTTGAAAAGCTTAAATTTTCACCTAGCGAAACCTTAGAAAAAAACTCAATTTTCTATTTAAAAAAAACCAAATGCAACACAATAGTTTAAAATAATGTAAATCAACTTGAGAAAAATAAATATAAATCTATTTGTTTAGATTGAATACCACTTGTAAAAATATTTGTTGTCAATTCTAATGTGTTATAAATTATATATATATTTTGTTCGTTTTGAAACATTTTAATCATATCACTCTCTAACAAATAATCACTTCTTGATAAGAGCTAAAAGCTACCAAAGTCGAATGAAAGAAATAAATTATTTTCGGCCAACTATCTATTTACAATTGCAGTTTAATGAAACTTCGGCTGCTTTGCTATCTGTGAGTAGTTAGAGGGGCATTTGTGGGCAGCCTGGACTGGAGGACTGGTGGACTGACCAGCACCGCTCGAGTGGCAACATGTTAATTTCGTGTCGAAGCACTTGACATAATTGTGCGACTACCGTGTGTGTATCTATGTTTTGGACATAACGTAGAAGATCAGAGGGGTGTCATTACTCATACGTAACATGGAACTGGCTGTCCCACTCTAATGGTGAGCACCTCTCGCTCTTGGTCACAGGAAATCTTGCGCTGCTATCGGAGTCGAAAAAGCACGCCCAAGTACAAGTCTGTGATTAAATATTTATAAGCTGATAACAAATTGAAGCAGGTACCGTAGGTGCCGTCGTCGTACTACGTTTTCGGAAATCTTGTGCAAACAAAGAAATTAGTATTTTGATAATAAAAATTCAGAAGCTACCTGAAACACAAAACAAAATAGAAGAAAAGAATAAAAAAAGAAAAAACAACTATATATACATATATATATATATATATATATATATATATATATTAAATAGATAAGCGGACCTGGGCTGAGCCGGGTCGAGCAGAGCGAGCGACAGTGGCGCGCAATTGTGGCTCTATAAACTTATCATTTGTTTGACTTTGTTATTATTTTACACACAAACAGTGGAAAAGTAGCCGAGCCAGAGACTGGGATTCGGAGCATTGAAACGCAGCTAATGCCTTGCATTGGAAATGCGGCTCGGATTGGGATTGAGATGTGGCTGTAGACGGAAATGGAGCACGGCTCGAGGCGGCGCTGGGACTGCACGCGATTTAGCATTGGGCAATGTTCACACAGAGTGTCAGGGGGTTTATCTGCGCCGCAAATCTCCAGCTATCAATTTGAACTTTTCGCAAAGCCCAGCCAAAAGAGATTAACATGTGAGCGAGAGACTGGGCCAGGGACGGGTCGGTGCCGAATGGACTTTGCACTTTTTAATTTGCAACTGACTGCAGTTGTTTGTTGCGGCTGCAATGCAAATAAGATAATTATTCAAATGGCATGTTTCACACAATTCCAACACACATTCTTCCAAGTCCAGACCGAGACCAGTCCAAACGAAGAAAGCTGCCAGGAGGTATGGGGAGGGTATCACGAAAGGCAATGGAATCATTTTCTTGCCGGCAAAGATATCAAGATAGCAACATGCAAATGCTGCAATGATCGCGCGAAATAGATTTGCATAAGCTCAGCGATAGAGCGAGAGCGAGAGAGGAAGAGAGATAGAGACAGATAGAATGATGCACAGTCTCAGAGCTGTTCGTTGCATGTGAGAACATTAATCGTGTAATTAATTTGATGCATGTGTATGCAAAGTAATTTCATGTAAAATGTCACACCCGCCCCGGGACCAAGACCGGGACCGGGACTGGGACCGGGATCCGACAGCCAATCGGTGCTTGGTGCCCAGACCCCAAGGAGTTTCTCAATTTTTGTAACATGGCGTGCTAAAGACAAAAATCAAACCACATACAAACATGAGACAAGCGAACAGGCTGGCCGACTAGCCGACAGGGAGACAGTGTCAAATAGATTCCGCTGGTAGATAGAGACGACAGCGCCTGGCATGGAGATTAGCCACATCGTGGCCAGGGATCAGGCCGACATGTCCGTTGCGCGTTGCCCGATGTCCGTTGCCCGATGTCCGATGTTGCCTGAGTTAAACGCTCATTTGCAAATTACGTCGACGGTTCGTTGTCAGACCGCTGCAGCGACAACTGCTTAAGCAGACATTTTCATTTCGTTTAGCCAATGAGATTTTATAGATTTGCATTCCTCGAGCAAGTATTTTGGCCGCATGACATATGCAATGTCAGCGCTGACGTGCCAAAATCTCAATCTTAGCATGCGATAAGGAGCCAAGGTGTCGGGCACTCCGGCCATCGCCTGGCGCACATCGTATTAGCCAGATAAGCTGACATTTGAAATTAGCCGGCCGGCGGATACATGGCCATAGACAAGGCATTACAAGGATTTGTCGTCGCGTACCCAGACCCAGACCCAGACCGAATCCGGCCAGACCAGCACGCTGTCAAACTGCCGAGTCATATAATCTGAAATTCATATACTACTCGTATTATTGATATAATGCACTGATAAATGGCTCTGGCGGCAGCAACTCAAAAACAGATCAAAAAGATTCGCAGCCACGCACTTTTGTTATTGTTATGCCCGCCCGCTTCACCTCCAGCTCCTCCCACTCCTACCCTATGGTAGGTATATTAAAGCCGAAAATACACTTCACTTAAACAACGCCCCGAATCCAACTTGAATCGCCTGGGCCAGCAGAATCCGCTGCGTCACTCTTGCTGCGAAGTTCAGCACGCCGTGTATTGTCTTAAAAAGCCTCTAAAAAGGGGCGGCTTGTCTCTAAAAGCCCTGGCCCGCGCCGCACCAGAAACTGAAAGCTGAAAGCCGAAACTGTCGCATCATTGCCGACCGGGCGCAGTAGACTAGAAGACGACGTCGCCATCGCCATTGCCATCGTCATCGTCATGACTTGCCAAAACAAAAACAAAAAACAAAAATAAAAAGAAGGAAAGAACCAAAAAAAAAAAAGAAGAGAAACAACAAAAATCGCGCTGCTGTTTTTGGTTCTCGGAGAGTAGTTCCATTTTAAAGGCAACTCTCCCCATAGTGGACGCGTAAATCAGTCCAAAAATCACGTTGGCCAGTACAAAATCAATTAGACCTGGTCGTGAGGCTCTGAAAGTTGGCCCAGTGAGAGCCATAAAAATTAGAAAATTTGATTATTGCCACACGACGATGCGCAGAGATTCACTCGTCCATTCGGGACGTCCCGCCGGACGTCCCTTGGCCCCTGGGCCGGGGCCATTTGCATATTATCGTGCGGCCGTGGCAAGATGCTTCACAAAAATTTCATTACCCAAACCAAGAGGGCAGACGTGGCGCAACGGTAGCGACGTTTAAATGAGTTTATTACGTCTTTTGGCGTTTTACAGTTTACAGCATTTAGCCAGAATACTTGGCTTGCCAAAAAGGGGTGCAACGGAGGCGTAATGAAATTTCCATAGATTTGCATAAAAAGGCATCGAAACTCAGCTCGGCTCGAGTCTGTCAGCCTGTGAGTGGTGCAGAGATGCCCCAAATTAGATAATGTCTAAATTGGATTTAAAACACGCATTTTGCGGGTTTCCAACGGCTGCAGCCAGTGTCAGAGATGCGAGTGCCAGTATGAATGTAAATGTGAGTGTGAATGTGAATATGCATGTGAATCGCGGTAGCGCCCATTGAAGACCCATCGAGACAACATCAAAATAACATTAGAAGCGCTTTTCAGTCTTTTGTTTTTGTATTTTTTTTTTGTTTTTTTTTTTTTGTATTCGCATTTGAAGGGTTGCAAATGGCGGTGGCATCGTCGCCGTGATTTGTATGCAAATGCCGAAATGGGCGCGGCAGGGCGGGGGCGAAAAAACTGTGCAGAGAGTGAGGCTAAAAGGGAAATGTTTGAAATTTGATTTTGTATACCTTGAAGCCCGCTTAGGTCGGGCGGGGATCATTTATTTGACCAGGCGCTAAAAGCAGCAACGTAAGCCAATTAAGAAACGTAATCAAATTACGATGCTTGCTATGCAAATTCATTACAGCATCACGGAGAATATGAATATTTAATAACGATTATATGAGAGGTTCATCTCTTAGGCGCATTTGGAAAACAAACAAAAGTCAACAATCAGTGCAGTGTCAGCAAAGAGTATATTGCCACTTTGCTCCACTTTAGTTTCTTGACAATTGCAAGAAAATATTGACAAGACAAATAAGACATTACGTTGAACGAATTTAATTGACGTGCAAGAATTTTATATGACGCCAACCCGATTTAAAAGAGATAACAATCTCTACATCGTGTAACGATATCTGCATTAGTCACAGAGAAAAACCAAAGAATTTAATACTTTGATTTTTTTTAAATTTAAAAATGTAAATAATATTTAATTTTTAAGTTATTATAATCGTAATTTATTGAAAAGCATTTGGGAAATAAAGTATGAATTCTTGGAAATAGAATAGGGCTTTAGTAATGAACATTAGGTAACATCATTGTGTTACGCAATTCACACTTTTCCACTGCCGTACAGAATCTAAACACAAATTCTCAATGGAACAGCATTAAATCGCTGGGACTCCCATGCACACAATCGGAAAGTTCATAAATTGTGCTCCTTGCCACTTGCCACATTTCGTAATTTACATGCGTTGTGGCATTTCAACGACATGTGACGCGATATGTGTGCTGCCTAAGCCATTTACACGTGTTGTCGCCAGGACAAGTTCATAAACTAAAGTTTAAGTTTTTGGACTCGCCACATTTAACTTGGAGCTTGAAGCTTGGAGCTTTGATTGCGAGTTTGAGACGTGTGCGTTGTTTTTGTTTTGCGTTTATATTTTTCTTTTTTTTTGGTTTTTTTTTTCTTGACGCTGATTGCGTGGCATTTTTCGCATATTTCTGCTGCACATTTCGTGCAAAACTTAATTATATTAACTGAGTTATTTGCGGCATTTGGCGCGCTGCGACTTGGCCTCACCACAACAGCGGCACTTGGGCAGGTGTTGTTGCTGCTGCTACTGCCGTTGTTGTTGGTGTTGTTGTCGCCTTTGTTGAACGACAGAAATTATGACAACTCAACTTGACTAACTGGTGTGGGGCACTCTCGAGTTGGCTGTTCCCTACAAGTCGGCCAGCAGTTCGCAGTTGTTCGCACCTAAATGGCCGGGCAGACAGCTGACCGGCCGGACAGACGGACAGGCGCAGACAAGCAGAGACAGAGGGACGGCCGCAATCAACAACATAATTAAAGACACAAATGCGCATGTCTGGCTCTTGGCCAGGCTCTGTTCCCGGCTTGATTGAGCGCAAACGGGCGGGCGGGCGGCGGTCCGGTGGTCGGACGGACAGACAAGCTGCAGCTTTGGTATGCAACGAGCTGCAATTAAAAATCAATAAAATGCGTGATTTTAGCAATTTTTGCAATGCAATTTGTAATTGCAATAATTAAAATGTTGCCAACCGGTGTTTACTTTTTTTTTTGTTATTTGCGCTTTGTTTTTCTCGCTGCCTTTTGGAGCTGCCTAATCAAATTTTCACCTCAAAAACCAACTGAGTCACGTCGAAAATTAAATTGAAGTTAACACAGAAGTCACCAACACAATCACACAAACAGGAACTGAAACTGAAACGGGGAAGGGAAACAACCCTGGTCCAAAAATTCAGGCAATCAATCACAGCGTCGCAGAACCCACCCCCGGACTGATGTACTCTGCCCGGGCGCAGGGGCGCAACAAATCGGATTAACTCGCAGACTGTACCACCCGGAGTCGAGATTCACGCAGGCGCACGGAGGCGCTACCTTCGTCCAGGGAGGGGAGCTAGCTGCGCTAACAATTAACTTTTTGTTCGTTTCGTTTCGTTTTTTTTTTTTTTTGTTCTTTGTTCATTTGCTTTTGCAATCTACCAGTGGGCGTGGCCGTAACTAGTCAAAAAGGCAAACCCGAAACGAGCAGTCGGAGCACCGCCCGTTGTTTATTTCATTTTTTACTTTTGTGATCATTTCAATCGCGCTTACCAACACTGGTTGATCACGCGTTAATGCGCCACAAATGCAACTGTCAGTGGCTTGTCAAAACAGCCATCGATTATCGGGCTGATAAGAAGGGGCCAACTTAGATGCGATTGTGCAGCAGCTTAGATTGCGACTATCGATCATTAAGGACTGTCGTTGGGTTGCCTTCGGTCTAAAGGTTCGTCGACGATCATCTCTCTATTTGCCCTCGATTACGCAACCAGCCGGAGGCCTAGAGACAAAGATAGTGATAAACATTGAGGTGGGAGCGATAGGGAGATCTAGAGATCTGTATGCTTTGCCACAGTCAATTGAAATTCTACGCATTCCGACAAACAACAAACAAACACACATACGCACACACACACATACACAGACACACACACACACACACACAGATACACACACACACACACATACATAGGCATATAGACAAATGCATATATAGAATTCTCAATTGCTTTCGCATCATTACGTCTGCGAACAATTTATTTTTATAAAAGCGAAGCGAAGCGTCTGCCGCCAGCGACGCCAGCGTCGACGCCGCATTTTCATTTTCCCGCTTTTCACGCGGGCAACAACACAACAACTTTAGAAAAAAAGAAAGAAAAACAAGAACAACGATCACGTTCAAAAGTGCAGGAAAATTGAAGAAAAATACTGAGGCATGAAAGCAGCGTAAAGAAATCAAATAAATTTTATTGTATAAAGCGCAGCAAATGCAGCGGCAACAACAACAACAACAAACTGCAGCAAAAACAATCAACGAGACCGCCACGCTGTAAATAGTCTACAGTTGTGCCGTTGCTGCTGATGCGGCTACTGCTGCTGTGGCATTGCCTTTGCGGTTGCTCACACTTTTCCTTGCCACCGTCGCTGCAATCGATCGCAAATTTTTTTCTCTCGATTGTAAACAATTTGGCTGGCGGCTGGCGGCCACATCATCATCATGATCATCAGCAGCGGTAACTCATGATCATCATCATCATCAACAGCAGCAGCAGCTAGCTAAATGGGTGTTGAGTGCAAAGTGTTTGTGTTGCCAGTACCCCCTTCCCTTCCCCTCCCTTACCACATAGGCCAACCCATCGAAACCAACCCAGAAATGTGGATGCAACATGGCGTTGCCGAGCGATATTTCGAATTTTTGAGATCTTGAGCTCTCGATCGGTCGATTGTCGGTGTTAAATGCTCAATAATTTTCGTGCGGCACATAAACATACATATATACATATGTATATACATTTTACATTTTATTTATTTTATTATTATTATTATTTTTGTTTTTTGCCCGATCGTTTACCAAATTGCATTGTCTCTATAGAGTCGAAATCGAAATGAGTTTACGACACAGCGGGAGATACTGAATGCAGAATGCATCTTCTGCTGTTGCTTTTCTCTGGACTTTTCAGATTTAATTTTATGTCTGTTGTATGTCTCGCATGGCCTTGTGCACAACAACAACATCTACCAGCTACAGCAGCGACAACTGCGAGCAGCTAAAGGAACTGAACTGTTTTTGGGCGCACTAAAAATATATATAAACAAAAATAATCAAAAAAAAAAACAAAAAAAAAAAACAAAAATAAATAAATGAAATACAAGTAAAGCTTTGAGTGAATGAGTGAAAGAGGCTCTGAGAAATCATACAAAGACCCAGGGCCAAAAACTTTTTGATTTTCATAATTTTTGCCCTGACCACAAAAAGGCTACACAAACAACAACAACAACAACAAAAACAAGAACACCGACCACCACGAAACGGTTCATGTTAACGACTTTGGGACTGGCCGCTGCTGCTGCAGCCTCTTCTGGGTCCGCTGTGGTCCGGTCATCGTCATCGACGTCGTCATCTCAACTTTGTCTGCCGGCATCGTTTCCTTAACGTAAAAGTTTCATTTTCGTTACCTTTGCGCAGTGATACCGCGAAAGCGAATAACATCGAAATAAAATGAGACTTTGTCTGGCCGGGGCCCTGGGTTCCAGGTGCCCGAACCCGAGCCCCAGACCCGGAATCCCAAACAGCGACAGCACCAAATGAGTTTTTTGTGCCCGGCCTCTGATGATTTTTGAATTGATTTGTGTTGTTAAATATTAAATTCTTATAAGTCATTTGCACTCGGCCTGAGCCCGCGCTCGATTTGCGACTGGGCTTGGACCTCAGCCTGGGCCTGGCTGTGGTGCCGTGTGGTGTTGTCTGCTGTGGTGTGGCTTCGTGTGGCTTCGTGTGTGCCTCCAAATGACAGACAAGACAGCAACTGCGACTGTGACTGCGATTGCGATTGCGACTGCTGCCTCAATGCGGCCCCGCCCTGCTGACCGCCCGCCTGCCCACATATATCATTTACACTCTGACTGGGACGCGGACTCTCAACCTGCGCACAGCGGTCGGTCGTCCAAAAATGGCAACGGACCAACTGCGTCCAGCGCTCAGCGTTGAGCTTGTTGTTGCCTCTTTGTTGTATTTATGAATACGAATGATTGTGGGTCGGCCTGGTGGCGATTTTGGGGCGAGGGAGGGGATGGGGGGCTGGCTGCCGCTGTGTGGCGCGCAAATAACAAAATTATATTTTCAAGGTGTTCTTTTGCATATTTTTTTTTAATTTTAATTAACGTCGCCGCTGCTGTTGTTGTTGTTGGTGCTGTTAGTGCTGCTTAAATTGCAATTCGCATTCGCAGCACAGCTAAATGATACAAAAAAAACAACCAAAAATAAAAATCATAATAAATGTTTAACAAAAGTTAATAAGCTTTTCGCTTTGCTTGATTTCATATGTATGAAGCTGTATGTTATTGTCGTTTTATGGCCTTTTATTAATTTCTTTAATGGCTGCAGTAACCAGCTAACCAGTTAGTCGAAAGAAAAGAGGGGTTCGAGGGGTGACGAGTTTAAACTGAAACGGAATTGAATGTGTGTGGCAATGATAAGGCACTTGAGCTCGTGTCGTCTGTCCTTTAGTCTGAACAGCATCTTCAGCTTAAAAGTCATAATTTGACAGGCTTTAAACTTCAGGCAATCTAGGCAAAAATCTAAACTACACTTGAAGAAAGTAAGTAGTCTTATAAAAAAATGTACATTGAAAAATTAACGATTGTCTCACTTTTTTTTCTTTTGAATTTTTTCAATGTACATTTTTTTTAAATGCATTTTTTTAAACGAATTAGTCGAATTAAATCAAATCCTACAGGTGAAGAACCCTTAAACCTTCATATAAATTTCAATTCTATTATATAATTTTGCTCTGTTACGTTCTAGGCAACGTTTATCTTGGTTATCAACAATTAAATAAATTTTTGCTCTGTTCTATCGTTTGCAGCTTGACTCGCTTCTAGATCTGTGTGATTGTCAGAAGTTGTGTATTCAATTTTTTTGTATCTTTCTTCTCTTATGCTCCTTCTTATTGCAACACGTCAAACTTTCACGCCAACAAGCAAGATACATTCAATAAACACTCACGCAGTGCCCAAATGGACTTTAAACAAGTGCCATGAAGTTAAGAAATTTATATGAAAGCTAAAAGTAAGTCTCCATCTGCTGCCGTCGCCATTTCCTCGCATGCCCCAGCACAGGCCCCGGAAGCCCTCCTCCATTCGTCGCCTGCAGTTGCATTCATTACAAGCGAGGCAAAGGTTAACATGCAACGAACGGCAACGGCAACGGCAACAGCAACAGCAACAGCAACAACTGCTTAAAAGCTTAAATTTCACAACACGATCGACAACAACAACGGCAAAAAACAACAACAGCAACATGCAGCAAAGAGGCACAGCATCAACAGAAACAGAAACAGCAACAGCAAAAAGTGCGACGTCGTCGTCATCGTCGTCGTCTTCGTCGTCGTCTTCGTCTCGGACGACGTCTCTCAACTTTTGCGTTTGAGCATTTAAGTGCCAATTAATAACAATTTTTATGAACCGAAGAAATAGTTGACAACACGGCATGGCATGGCAGTCAGGCGGAGACGCGTTGTCGAGTAATGCGCCGTTGTTGCTTCTGTTGCATGCAACAAGCAACATGCAACAACCAACAACACACGAGAGCCAGACTTGCAGCAGGCATGACAAACTAATTTGAAAACCCATAATATTATACAGTTTATGAACAATTATTATATAAGTTTTATTAACCAGTCAAACGAAGCAGCAGCAGCTCTTTAATTAATTTGTGATTTTTCTGCATCAGCATCAACATCAGCATTAGTCGCAATTTATACCGGCTTATTGACAAGCATCTCAACTGCCAATAAGTATGCAAAGCAGCAAACAGAGAGCCACAGAGCGCAAGAGAGCGAGCTGGAGGAGATGGGGGGAAACGTTGCTATGGCAGCTGACTTTGAAACATTTGGCGACATTAATATGATTTAATGCGTTAATTAGCACCACGCAGCAGCAGCAACAGCAGCTGAATCATTTGGTTAGGGCAACAACAGCAACAGCTACAAATACAAACACCAACACCAACAGCAACAACAACAACATCAACTTGAGAGCATCTGACGCGTCGCGCTTAAAACCCCAAAAAGTATGCTACGCGTATTCCCAAAATCCCCGAAGCGGATTAGTGAGGCAACGGCATGCAAGGGCGGACTGGGGTGCGGTCTGCCTGGTGCCAACTGGTTGGTTCTGCGTCCTGGGCTCGGGCTTGGATTGGGGTTCTGGCTTGGGTGTCTGCGGGTAACTTCGCTGAGCGCCCTGTGTGCATTGCGTAATTGACGTCAATTTTGTTTTCGCACCGCGCATACCAAAGCACCCCCAAGCCGGGCGAAGTCGAGCCGAGCCAAGGCTGAGCTGGGAAATCCAATACGACACAGAAAAATAATTTGCCAAAAATAGAAAATTGTGTCGCCCAACGGAAGTGGCATCGACTGCGACTATGGAACACTTCAAATTGTAATGGCTGGCAGTCAGAAGAAGAAGGCCGAGCGCAATAAACAGGAGCTACGACAATGCGAGAACCAGAGCCGAGTTGAAGGTGAACGAGGGTGGCCCGCGTCGGGCATCATATTTCATTTATTAGCAGGCGGTGGCGGCAACGACGACGACGACGACGGCAGTTCGACAAGCACTTTTATTTATGCCCATAATGCAGGGCATATGCAAGGCATATGAAGGCGCCCAAATGGGAATTGCCTGAGCTGAAAGCCAGAACTGAAAGTAAAGTGCGTCAAAATAAAGTAGCTTAGAGATTTATGCGGCATTTGGCGGGCGTTTGCCTAATAGAATTTCTTCTTTCCTTCATTTTTATTATATTATTTTTGCCAGAAACCGGGGGAGTTGCCAAAATGTGTCAATATGGGCTGGTCTAATGGCGGCATTCATAACGAGACATGCGTCTCAAGTTGCTAATGAAAAACACTAGAATAGTTGTGTTAATTAAAAAATAATGAAAAAGTAAAGACGTCAACTAATTTCAAAATTATAAACTTTAATTATTTCTAAAAGGTACCCGCTAAAACTTGTTTACAACACTATTACCCAAACAGGTCCCGGAAGTATTGATTAATTACATAAAAGTTCTTCTTTTACTTAAAGAACTAGAACTAGAACGACAGATATTTTTCGGTTTGTTTTGGAAAAAGTGTCTTTTGTATTTTTGCAAGAAAACATTTTGGGCTTGGACACGGCACGTGCGCTATTAAATATACAATAAATTATTTTTGCTAGTTTTTTCTTTGGCATTTGCTAAGCTGCCTGCAAATTATAGAAAATCCCAACGCGCATCGAGGGACAGACAATATGAAAGAGAGCAGAAGCGGAGGCAGGAGATATATATATAGAGAGAGAGGGAGAAAAGTCAATGTAAGCAATAAGCAGGAACACCATTATCTAATGCTCGGCGCGCCATTGAGGCATAAAGCCCCAATGCGCAGCTCCCCTCCTCCCCCCGAAAAACCCAATCTGCAATTCGAGGCCCATAAGCGGCAAATAGTGCGCAGGAAATAAAGCACAAAAAGGCAATAAAAATTGCCTGGCAAGCAGGCAGGCCGCCGAGCTGACTAAGAGGCTAAGACTTGGGGAAGGAGTGGGAAAACTTTTGGCTGACTATTTTGTAGATGTTGGCCGCACTGCTTCCGGGCCAATAGAAATGCCAGCACAACAAACAAAGCTACCCCGCATTCTCGGATATGGGGGGATAGAATTTGGTTGGATTGGGGATGAGATCTCTTTGGCCCTAATGGCCAGCAGACAGACACTGAGACGTCGCCAGCAGCGGATTTAAGTGCAAGTGATTTATGTCCTCAATGAAGGGGGGATTGTGTGACTAAGAGTATGTGCGTGCGTGTGTGTGTGTTTGTGTGTGTGTGTGTGTGTAGGGCAGAAAATTAGCTGATGTAGACATAAATGCGAGCGGGCAAAGTATGCGCCAAATTGCAAATGGAAACGGGCTTTGGCCACAAGCAAAATCAATCAAAAGTCGAATGTCAATTGCCAGGCCAATGCCGAATGTTAAATGACCACCGCATTAAATATTGAAAACGGCCAAGACACGGGAAATTCAATTACCATCGGTCAGCGATGGGCCCAGTTTCCCTTTGATATTTAACCCTTCTAACTGAATCGCTTTTAGTTGCGCCTGTACAGGATAGTTAAGTTCCCGTTTAGGCGGATTAAATTACAATTTACAAGTGGCCTATACAAGCTAAGCTGGCTTAAGTGCTGCCCCGAAGCCGATGAACGAATCGTTACCCTTACCCTTGTGGCCGCGACCCCGCACGGCCCATGTCCGCGCCTTCAAATCCACTTGCGTGCCCGTGCATCGATGATAATTGAAAGGCACTTGAAATGGTCAAAGGCGCGGGGGGTCGCCCGGCTGGCTAATCGAGTTTGAAACAAGCGTAAATTGTCCTTTTGATATTTGAGTTGACTTCAATTGCATTTGTGGTGCAAAGTGCAGAGGCACCTCTGGTAATTAACGGTAATTGTGCAGGCACAGGCACGGCATAAGCCTGGCCAACGCCCCAAAGTACGGCTTCCCTTTGGGCCACAAAGTGGAGCACAATACAGGAACAACCAAGTGTTTGCGGGCAGTAGAGGGGCTGATCGGCTAATGTGCGCTAAGCGCTCGCCTGCATTTGCCTAATGACACAAGCGTAAACGACGCAGCGGACTTGGTATAATTTGTAAGCTTTTAAACCGATTTGCAGCTTAGTCGAGGGCAGCGTAAAAATATTTCACAAAACGAAACCAAAAACTGCGTGTTTCAGTGGAAAAAATGTTTGCGACTCAAGACAAAGTCAGAAAGACTGAGACTGAGAGCAGCTCAGACGATGCTCTTAGCTATTTTGGGTGTCTTGTCGCTTTTTGTGGCATTTTTACGGCATAAATTTCCATTGAATTTGCGATGGCGATTTCGAAAATATATATATATATTTATATAGTATATTAAAAAAAATACTCTAAAACATAAACGAAGCGCATTGATACTTTTGTGGCTCAGCCAAAAGGTTGACACAATCAGGTAGATATGGGTATATATATATATGTATATGTAGATATATTTATAGATATATAAATGGGCACTCGTTATAACAGCAAAAACTTAGCTGGATGCCCAGCTCTAAAACCGCGTTCTTTTGAAGCGGCGGCTGCCGTTTGAAGCAACACTTGACTTGGGCCATAGCCGAGCAGAAAAAAATAAACAGAAAAAAAACGAAAAGGCAACAAAAAAATTCATTAAGATTTCATTATTTGCAAAGCATTTTTTTTGTGATTTTTTTCATTTGTTGTTTTTTTAGTGATTGAATTTTTTAGATAGAATTCAAGGAAATCGATAGCAAATGCATACGGGTCTTGATTAATAAGTGCGTATGTGAAGCATCTATGAAGCCAAATAAAACAATATATATATCTTTAAAAGTTAAGGAAAGTTAAGTAAGACACAGCTGGAAATCTCCAAATGATTTTTAAATTTTAACTAAAAGATAGTTTAGCACATAATGTGTTATTTTTTCGTCATCATCAAGAAAGTTTCATTCTAGTCAAAGCTTGGTCCGTCTAATCCGTATTACCTTACAGTCTGATCAATGAATGAAACCGTCGTCATCGTCACTTTGGCATGTCTTTTCACGCCAATGGCTCAAGGTATCGCATTCAACGCTTTTGGACTTCGTACAATTCCCTCGGCGATCCAAAATCGCCAGTGCAACAAAAATTGCTGAAAGTTTTGTATTGAACGCGACTTGAAACCCAACTTGAAACAGCGAGAGCAGTGTAAGCCAAAGAATTGAAAACAAAACAAAGATGAGCCAACGCTAAAAACTTGTCGAGCACATTGCCAACTGCATTGAAACATTAGCAGTGATGACATTTTTGCGGTCGCCCAGCTCCCTTTGTCCCATGACTTTGGGTTACCGCACTCGTCCCCCCCTCTCTGCTTCTGCGATGCGTCTGCTGTCGCTTTTGTTTGGGCCGTTGGCTTTTTAGCCTTAGCTTTGAGTTTTGGGGTTTTTTGCTGGTTGCAAGAAATTCCTGAAGACGCGACACTTCATACATAATAAAAGTGGATTGCCGATCGCCGATCGCCGCTCGTCAAAAGTCGCCTTGTCGCACACCCGATCCGCTGCACATTGAGCCAGGGCTTAAGCATTGGCCAACCGCTGGACTTGGCAATGGGTGTGGGGGTACGGGGCTTGATATTTGGGTTTGGGCTTGGGCTTTGCGTTTTTGGCAACGTCTTTGTTGAGCCACCACGGCGGCATTTGTAGGGCTTTGTTGGTTTATTAATTGTAGCCTTAGCCTTGGACTTGGACTTGGATGTGGACGTGGATGTGGACATCGGCTGGGTTTTTGTTCACAAATGAATGCACAAATTTCGGACAGCCGCCTGCGGTTGGATTCACAGACAGTATGACGCTTGGCCGAAACCAAACACAAAGCCGCAAAAAAGAAAATAAAAGGAGATCGAAGCAGCTAACGCGTATTCGTATTACTCAGGTGAGAGCGCGGCTAATGAGCCTGGCGAGCATCCTTTTTTGTTTGGCTACAATCTGGTACCCAACCAACCAGGCCAGACAAACAGACACCGAAAACCAGTTCGGCTTTCTGACTTAATGCCTATAAAATTATAGGTCTCTCAGTCCAACTGGAAAATTGTGTGGGGCGTTTCTGAAGAAATTAATACAAATGCAGCCAGCAGAAGGGATTTTCTTTTGCGTTTGCCTTTGCGTCTCTTAAGTGGAAAATGCTCAACAAATAAGTATACGAAAAAAAAACGAAACCAAACCAAACCAAACGAAATGAAACGATGTCTAATAGCCAACACGCCCCAGGCAATCACGCAAAATGCCAAATTACATGTAGCTACCATTAAGAGAACGAAATCATCTAACACGCAGAGCCTCCAACTTGGCCAGGGCCACAGCACAAGAACAACAACAAAAAAAAGTCATTTAAGGTGGTTTTCACATGCCGAACCCAAGCCCAGGCACAGTCCCGAGCACAGACCCGGACCCAGGCTCGCCCAGCTGCCAGCCCAATTTTTCAGCATATTTCGGTGCGGCAATTTGATCGGGGCCAGGACAGGCCAGGCAGGGCCAGGTCCGACGCTCACGTTTCAGTCACAGCGCACGCACAAAGCCCGAATCAGGCGGCCGCCACAGATCAGGCGACAATGCAGTGCAGGCACCCGGCGCAAGGGCACTTTCCAGATCTTTAACTGTAGTCGCCAACCCTTTGCTGCCGCCTTGCCCTGCGCTGCAGTTGACACTTGAGCCGGGGCGGGGGCGTTGACGTCGACGCTGCCGTAAGCGGCTTACACGTGCCAGTGGCCCAGCCTGTGCCAGGAACGAGGCAGCATATGGGCCTACATGCTTATAAACAAAATGCAGCAACGTAATACGAGAAGAGTTCTCGATTTACATGCAGTGATAGCAGCTGAGTATCCTGCGTGTCCTGCGTCGAAAGTCACAAATTTCGCGTCTGATTTTACACATTTTAAGCACTTAAATGTTACACTTAAATTTAGGATTAAGCCTGCACATGCAGCCCACTGCACGAGACGCACTCTCTTGACCAGTCTATCAAGCAAAAGTTGAGTTTTAGTCTAAGCCAAGCTTTGCTTCAGAATAAACAGAAAGAGAGCTGTAGGATCCATGTGCAAACTCGGGTTGACTAGCTGAAATAAGCAATATTTAACAATCTATCAATGCAGAGTGTATTGAAAAGCTAGAAGAGAATCGAATGTATCCGTTGATTTCCTTAGCAGGTGCTCCAGTAGTCATCTGTGAGTTTGTCTTCTTTTTGAATATCTTCAGTTATTGGGCCAGCTAAATATGTTGACTTAATATCTAGCCTGATTTCGAAAGTGAAAAAAAACATTCTCTGTACTTTTCAAATATACTTTTTTTCATATATTTATTGGCTAACTCTTTAAACGTTACTCTGTAGTTGTTGTTTCTTAATTCTTTTTCATTTTTGTTTGTTTTCTTCATTTAATTATATTATTAGTATACATATAAATAATTAAAAATATTACATTAAAATGTATTCGTATATCGTATAGAAGTTGCTGCTTGTTGGTTTTTTGTTATATGTTTTTTTTTTAGTTTTTGATTGCGTTTTCTTCTCTGCTAGATCATTACCATTAGTTTCATATCATGTTCTCATTTTACAATTTTGCTAAAAACTAAATAAAATTTGTTTTGTAAAACAATAATAAAAATTCATGCACAAAGACAAAAAAAACTAAATTTTATGTATACATATTTTAAAAATAAAAGCAAAAAGCGTCTCAATTATTTTTAAAATATATATATTTACGTATATATTTTTCGCATTATTTTTATTATTATATTTACTTTTGTTATATTTTTATAAAATATCACCTAAAGCAATTACGTATTTCAGTTTCAGTTTTGTATTTTGTGTATTTTTTTTTCGGTTTTCATTTTGTTTTTACATGACAACAATAAAAATTTTTCGCTTGGTTTGCAAAACATTCAATACTCAAAACGAATTATAAAAAATTATTAAACAAAGTGTTCAACAAAATGCAAAAGCCCGCAAAATCATAGGAAACAATTTGTTGCACCCAATTTTGCAACAATTATTATATATATATTTATAGGGTTTTTTTTTTCAACTAAAAAACAACTAAGATCGCTTGGCCACAGATTTATGCTAAAATTACATTATAATTACAGCATTTACTCATTTCGTATGGTTTTTTTTTTGTTGTTTATATATATTATAATATATATATATATTTTTTTGTTTTTTTTTTTTTTTTTTGAGACAAAGTACAACAACTATTCTTTTTTAATTATTATTATGTTTTTTTTTAGCAAATATAACTATTTGCAAGTTTTTTGTGAGTTTTGTTTATTCTTAAGTTGAAAAAATAGTACAAAAGCTTTGACATATTTTCATTTTTTAATTAGTTGGTTGGTTTCTTTTACTAATAAACCACTTGGTTTATAGTCTACTCATTAAGTGTAAGTATACAAATGACTGCCCATATAGCTGGACTGCAACAGAGTGCAGTTCCATTAAGTACAATGTTTGGTAGTTTTTTTCAAATTTTTTTTTCGTTTTTTTTTTTTTAGTATGCATAAACTCAAAAGGTAGGAGAATATAGCGATAGAGAAAGTGCCTAGAGCTGGGAAGAGTTGATCGGAAATTAGTTAAGGATAAACATAGAGTTTAGATTTAGGTTTAGTTTTAGTTTAGCTTAGTATATCTTCTAATACGTAGCCTTCCGTTACGGACACTAAGAACTATATAACGTACATTTAGTTAGACCGCTATAGTATACATAGAGTTGAAGGGAAGACGCTCAAACGCATCTAGTTGAAGTTGATTTGGGTTTAGTCTAGGGGTCGGGCCTAGTCTAGTTTTAAGTATGCTTGGGATAGTAGTATCTTATTCCATCTCTTAACTGATGTTTTCTTTTTTTTTTTTTTTTGAGCACCAAAAGCTGCGCTGTTGCTACATACGTAGTTCCATACTGACGTATTTATATTTGTTATCAATTAATAATTACATTTATTTATAATAATAGTATCGCGTTTAGCATTTTACGTATTTGCTTGTATAGTTAAAAATTTTGCTTAGTAAATGCTTAAAGTTGTTTTTCGTTTTTGCTGATCTCGTATTATAACCTAAACAGTATCCCGTTCATTACGTATATTTAGTTTTCGCACGGTTTCTAGCTCATTTAAAATGTCATCGTATATGCGCGTTTCAATTAATTAAATTAACTTTAATATGGTTTTCGTTTTGTCATCTTCTTTTTTTTTTTTCATTAAACAATAATAGAAAAACGTATGTTTTACTTTATATTTTATTCGTATACTTTGCATTTGAACTCAGGTTGATTTTCATGTTATGTATCTTCATTTTACGTATATGAGTTGCACTTGGTTCTCTATTCTCTCTAAGAACGCATTGAAATAAGATTTATATCGAGAAAAAAAGAAACAAATTATGAAAGTCTAACAAAAAAGATAATAAATTGGTTTTTATTTGTGTTTTTTTTTTTTGGCAAGTTCTTCCAGTGTTGTAAAACACGTTGAAAAAGGACGTATTGAAAAATCGTATACACGTTGCTGAATAATATTGAAAAGCCAAACAATAAAGGAATAAACTTTTCTTTTAGCGTTAATAGTTTTTTTTTTGTATTGTTTAGTTTTTTTTAATTTGTAAGCAGCCTAGGCTTACAACTATATGCTAAAGTTATATTTTATAATAGTTTATTTGTGAGGAAATTTGCTTTGCTCGTAGTTAAATTTATGCTTTCTGATTCGACCGGGTTAAGAAAGGTATTTCTTTTTAGAGGTTTTTGCTGCGATACCCACCCAAACACACACGCACACTCTTAAAAACACACACAGCGAATTAAAAGTCCGCTTCGTGTTTGATGCGATAACTGGCATAGGTTTCTTCCAGCGGCGCAAAGTCTTGGGTGTGGGGCTGTGTTTAAGTTCCAAAAAGAAAATTGGCACCAGAGTTGTAATATAGAGAAATGGGCTTTAGATATAATAGATCAAGAGATGATATATTGTGTGCTTCTGTTACTGTAACTATGTCTGTGTTTGGTTTGTGAGAGGGGGGAGCTTGGTGGCAATATTTACAAGTTTACAAACTCAAAACTTAAATCGATAACGCGTATATCGGTAGTTATCGACGCAGCTGTGTCTGTAGCTGCAGGCTGACTGTGCCCGGGCAAAAAATATGCCCCTGCAGAGTCAGTGACATGCGTATTAAGCTAGCTTTCATATTATATTAAGATATAATATATATATATATGTATATAGTTTCTATATAGAGTTATGTGCATATGTAAATTGTTAAAATTGGTTAGTTTTGGGTTAGTAAACTTTCTTGTAATATAATATTTTGTTTTGTTTGTATTTTAATTTTTGTGTTAAGTAGTGAAAATAATAAAAAAAAATTTGTTAAATGTTTTTAATAATAATTAATAATATATTGGCGAGCTATATGGGCCTCTTGCAAAAACGAAGTACTGGAACTTTTACTTATTTTTTTTTCTCTTTTGCATAGTTTTCTTTAGTTGTTGGTACTTTTTACAAATTAAGCAAAAATTTTTGCGCTAATTATTGTTGCTCAGTTGCTGTATATTCTTCTTCTTCTGCTTTTTAGTAATTTACAAGTTGAATGTAGTCTATTTTCGAACTCTACAAAGAGAGCACAAAAATAAATAACATGACTTTTGTTTTGCATTACTTTTATATATATTTTGTTTTGTTTTGCTTGTTTTGTTTTTTAACTTAAATTTATGGCTTTCATTTTACTGTACAAAAACAGACAAATTCTAACGGCCAAGCTTCAGCATCAGCAGCAGCAGCAGCACTGTACAGCAGCAGCAGCAGTAGTTGCAGTTGCAGTTGCAGTGGCCAACAGCAGCGGACAGCGGTAGACAGCAGCAGCAGCAACAACAGCAGCAGCAGCATCAGCATCAGCTGTCGATGAGTGGATGTTCAGACTGTGAATTTTGGAGGCTGCAGTCTCGCGTCTCGCGGCCGCTTGGAAGCTCGTTTGTAGTTGTTGTTGTTCTTTGAGTCGTGGCGGTACGTTGTCTACATGTTGTTGGTTTTTCTTTGTTGTTCTTATTGTTATCGGTCGTCATTGTCGTCGGTTGGCCGCTGGCGTTGTGTCCTGGTGTCCATTTTTGCTGCTGATTGGCCGTTGCTGTTGTTGCTAATGCTATTGTTGCTGATTTTGTTGTTGTTTATTGTTTTTGCATTTGTTTTTTTTTTTTTTGTAGTTGCTTGCTGCTGCAATTGTGCTCGTTAGAAATTTGCTTGCTCTTTTCTCATTTATGATTTGCTCTCTTGTACTGTTATTTTTTAATTCTTTTGACTAATTTACAATGTGTGTGTGTTCTTGTTCTTGTTCATAATTACGTACAACTTCTTCTGCGTTTTTTTGATTGGATTTTATTCATCAATATTATTATTATTATTGTGATCATCATAATAATCGTTAAGATTATTGTTTTGCATCATGTTTTTTGTTGTAGTTTTGCAAAATTAATTAATTTTACTTAATTTCTTATGCAGTTTCGCAACATTCTTATTTTTTTGGTTATTATTATTGATTCATTTAATCCCAGGGCATTGTGAGCACCCGCTTCGTTTTTGCAAGAAGGTCGTTATCGTACTACGAACATGGGTGCACCACCGCATTGTAGCTCGCCAATATAGGACCATGTGCTCCCGCGAAGGGGGTACTCACAACGTCTGGTGTACTAGCTCCATCGGTGTGCGATGTTGAATCGGCATTACTTCTTCCTTCACCATTTGCTGAACCTAATTCTGGTGGTTTGGTGGTGTCCCGTTCGTCAATCACTAAATCTATTGGCATTTTACCCTTTAAACACGAGATATATCGATGACAGAAATTATCGCATAATTCATGCACCTGCAAAGAGAAACCCGCAAATTGTCATAATTGGGGCGGCGAGATAAAAGAGAGAGAGAGAAAGAGAAAAATTGTTGTGTGAGAAGAGCGACGCCAAGATAATATCACATATTTGTAGAATTATATATAAATACATAACAAGTAATCGGTAACTTAAAAATAAACTAGCCCTTAAAAGCAATCAAAACATTGCTGTTTTTACATTATAAAACCATACATATTATCGATTGTATTAAGTGTTGCTATCGATAAGTTTTTGCTTAAATCATGTTTTGCAATCGGGACTTCATTAGGCATTCTGTTAGTTTATATGACATTAAACTTGGTAGACAGAGACAGCTGCAAACACTTAGCGCCATTGCATTTTTTATGCCAACAGCAACACCAACAACACCAACAACACAGCACACAACGAGGGAAAACCTGCTTTGCTCCCGCTGCAAATGGCATGCAAATTGCTTTTTATGCGTTAACCCAGACCCAGACCCGGCTCTGGACTCGGGCCACGTAAATGGTTGATGATGGCACTCAAAAATGGCGTAGACAACGTCAGCAACAGCAAACGGCAACAGCAACAGCAACCGCTAAGCTTAGAAGGTGTACGCGCTTGCAGGCGATAAAAATGCGAGGACGGCCACATAAATATGCATAGAGAGCTGGCTGACTGGCCAAAAGCATTGGTCGGAAAGGAAGTGCTGGCCAGCCAAGTTTAGCCGCAGGGCACACTTTTAAGCAAGCCAGCAACAACAACAACAACAACAAGCAGCACGTGCAGCATACAGACGATCGCTGGCGTCAGCAGCAACAGCAACAGCAGCAGCAACAGCAAACTAGCCAACAAAATGCGTTTTTAAAGCCCTGCTGTTGTTGTTGGCTGAATCCAAAAACTCAGTCCAGTGTGTGTGTGTGTGTGTGTGTGTGCGTGTGTGTGTGTATGATAAAACAAATGCGATAAGGCCAAAGTGAGTGTGAGTCAGGCGGAGCGCATATGCAAATATGCAAAAAGGCTGCGCACCAAAGAGGAATGCAGCCGCCGACACGGCTAAAAAGAAATTAATTGCGCTGGGCTCGAGCAGACAGAGCAGCAGCAGCAGTCGCAACAGCAGCAACAACAAAACAGGGTGCTCCATTTAAACGGGCTGGCATTTAATTTACGAAAAAGTGCGCGTTGCTTATGCAAATTGCTTGTTGTTGTGTTCTTGCAACTGCTGTTGTTGCTGTGGCTCTTGTTTTCTTTTTCTCGTCTTTTTTTTTTTGTTTTTGGGCACACGAAAGCTGCAACTGTTGCTGGCGGGCGGGCTGGCTGACTGGCTGGCTATTAACTTGTTGCCCATTGCCAAAACTTGCCAAACTTGTTTGCAGGCTGCTGCTGCAGTCGTCGTGGATGCTGCTGCTGCTGCCTGTGTTCAATGTTATTGTCACCAAAAATATAACGTTGATAAAAACTGGCAGCAGCAACTGGTTTATGACAGGACTCAAATTTGTCGTTTCGACTCGCTGATAACAGCAGCAGCAGCAGCAACATATTGTTGTCTCATATATGTATAGCTGTCAAAGTTGCCATAACAATTCACATAAAGCGCGCAATTAGCACGCCAGCAACATGTTGCCAGGGCGCAGTTGCAGTCGCCTGCACGCAACAACAACAGCAACAAGAGCAACAGCAACACAAGACAACAGAACACACCAACAAGGCATAAATACTTACTAAATTGATATGTTTATGCGGCTTTATGCTCAGTTGCCTGTCTCGGCAGCCGAGCCGGGACACGGCCCTTTGTGGCATGTTGCTGCTGCTTGCTGCTTGCTGTTGCAGCGATGCAGCGATGCTTGGACGCTGATAATTTTTGATTAATTTGTCAGCGTTGTGTGTGACATTTAAACAGCTCATTGCGATATTTATGACTGCTGGCTGCCGCTGTGACTGGTTGCTGCTGCTGCACATTGGGTGGGCACAGCAGCAGCAGCTCACAACTGAGACCCACAGCGGCAGCAACAGCAACAGCAACAGCAACATCAGCAACAGTGCAGCACAGGGGGCGTTGCTTGTTGTAAGCGTTGTAAATGTTACAGTCATTTGTACATCCTGTTAAACAAAACTTTTCGCATTCCCGTCCTCGTCACACTTTACAGCTTCCTCTACCAGCGATACCATCGCAATGCGTCCGGGCATTGAGTTTTGTTTACCATCCCAGTCCCCTACCCCCACTCTCCAGCCATAAGGCTATTTTGCAATTGCGTTCGTTTCTCTCTAATCTAATGTAAATCGCTCCAATCTGCGCAGTGGTAATTTTCGATTTCCGTTCATAGATAGCGTTAAATGTTCTATACAGAGATGACGACTAGACCAGCTCTGACTGAGATTCACACGAAACCGACCAACTGACACAGCCTCCAGTCTCCGTACCAGTCCCAGTCCCAGTTCCAATCGCAGTCGCAGTCTCTGTCCCAGTAAAGCAACTAGTTTTTTTCTCCTTTTTTTGCATTTTGTTTAACAAGCGTGCGGCAAAAAAATATACAACGCCGCTGACATTTAAATGAAATGTAATTAAAAAAAACGAACAACAACAATAAGAACAACAACAATAGCTGCGACAGCCGACAAACACTTCAAACTGAATCTAAGCTGTTTGCAAAAATAAATATTTTAATTGAGAAAAAAAATGTATATAGATAGAAATGTTATTCGACTTTGAAATGATTAATCTGACGAATTGTGAATGCGCTTAACTAAAACGTTTACGAATATGCAACAAAATGGATTCAAAAAAATAAATAAACCAAATTCAGTGTAAGTAATATAACAAATTTGTTAACATCTGAATACTTTGTGAACGTAGGCAGCAGCAAATATATTAAAGTATAAACTTGTGCAATTTTCTTTATGGCGTCCCTTGGGCAATAAAGACATCATGTCTCAAATTAAAAAAACTTTTAATCTTGGTTAGTGTAAATACCAGCAAATCGAACCCACACATATTTTTTCCCATCGAGTCTCGCGTCCAGGTTACAGTGTATTTTCGCTTAGCCCCAAAAAAATAAAAAATACAGCTGTTAGCTGTCGTTTGGTGTTGTAGCACCAAACTGGCCAAGCCATCAAAACAAGGCCCCCAATTCGGTGTTGTGCTGCGCATACGTAGTGGTATTGGTTGTAGTTGTAGTAGTAGTGCCCCCATGCCGGTGCCGGTACCGGTACCGGTACAGCCGCCAAGCTGTGACTGCTTACCCCCTGCCGGGGTGTGTGCAACTGACCCAACGTGTGTTGTCTGTCTGTCTATCAGTCCGTCCGTATGTCCCACTGTCCGTTTGTCAATTGCAATGCGCCGTCGTCGTTGAGTGTGTGTGCTTTTTTTATTCAACTTTTTGTTTTTTGCATGTGACTCTGTGACAAAAATTGTCCGTGCTGGATGGGAACTGAGAACTGTGTGCTGAGGACTGGGCACTTGGGGCTGGCAAACCAGTTTTGACAGACACAAGTCTTGAAGCGTCTTTTTAACTGATTCTGTGTGTTGTTTTTAGCAGCGGCAACAAATATGCACAGATAGATACAATATATATTCATATATACATAAACACACACAACTACACAAATATAAACCTATATAGATGCTTTTTGCCAGTCAGCCCGCACATTTTATTTAAGTATTATACTTTTTTATTTTTTGTATTTTGTTGATTTTTTTTTTTTTTGGTGTTTTTTATTTATTTTATACACCAAAATCGCCCGCTGCATTTTGTTGGCTGCATATAAATGAATTGTATTTTGTTGCTGTTGTTGCCTTTGTACAAGTTGCTATAGTTCTTTGTGCCGATTGTTGGTTGTTGCTGTTGCTGTTGCTGTTGCCGATTGCTGGTTCGTCGTGGTTCGTGTGTGTCGCAAGCTGTGTGAGTGACAAATGACAAAACAAAAACCTGTCGTGGGCTGTGTGCTCTGCGCTGTGTGATGATGATAAAGATCTCGTTCGCTTCACTACTCTGTCTGTTGTTTGTTATACAGGGTGCCGCTTGCAACAAATTGCAGCTGGCTGTTTGACTGACAGACTGACTAACTGACTGAGTGACTGACTGACTGACAAACTGAATGACTTATAGACTGACTTGGCTTACTGCACCACTTTCAATAGAAAGTTGGTAATTAAGATTGGCCAAAACTAATTGCACATTGATTGACTTTTGCTGTTCCTATTTGTCATTGCTGGCATGCCGTCATTAGCCCAATACCTGACTGACCACAACTGTATATAAACCTTCTGAGGGCCTACACAATTTCTCAAGCCCAAATGTATTCTTTGGACGTTTTATTGTTGTTGTTGCTTTTTATAATGTTTTGCATAATTTCTTACTTAAGACTTAATTGAAAAAAGAAAAAAAAACAACAACCCAGAATACACTCTGATCACGGGCTTAACTCAAAGACCGACTCAGCTTCGTTTTCGGCTAAAACTTTGACTTCGACTTCGGTTTCGGTTGTCGGCCCAACGGTCGACGCTCCACGCTTCGCTGCGCATTTGCCTAATTAATTTTCTTGGCACAGCAGCAGCAGCAGCAGCAGCAGTGGACAGTGAGCAGTGAACAAGGGGCGGGGGGAGGCATTAATTACGACCACGTTGAGGAACAACTTCCATTAAGACAGCCGCCGCAGACACACGCACCCGGGCTAGTCAAGCTCTTGCATATTATTTGAAATTAAAACAAATTAGGCAACCTGTAATTTTTCCATTTAGACTATAGTGTCCAATAATAAAGTAGGTGTTGCTTGTTGCTGCATTCCCAAAATTATTAATGTGCGACGAGGGTTACCCAGACAGACAGACATACAGATAGATAGATAAAGAGAGAGAGAGAGAGAGAGAGAGAGAGAGAGAGAGAGAGAGAGAGAGAGACATCCACACCTCATGAATTAACAACAAAGCAGCGCCGTAAATGAATGCGTTGCTTTGTTGCGGCGCCCAATGCAAATAATTTAGATTCGAACGCTCCACCAAATTGTTTGTTGCCAGTATCTTGGACAAACACCTGCCCCGGACAAAGCACCCGTCCCACAACCCACACGCAAGCAGCAGCAAATATTTGTCCCGATGGCTGCTCATATCTCGTTTTGTAAATGCTATGTCACATCCTGTCGGTCCGCATTGCTGTAGTTATCTCTATCTAAAGCTATGCAAGCGGCTTTCATGTTACAATTTTGATTGGCAAATAATGCAGTTTTGGCCACGGCCAGCTGCATGGCCAACTCCACAGTTGCTGCTGTCGTTGCTCTTGTTGTGGAGCTTTAATTTAGACATTTGCACAAGAGATATGACCGCATGCTGTGTGTACATGTGTGTGTGTTCATGTGTGTGTGTGTGTCTCCAATCGGAGCCAACAAGCTCAATAAAATGTCAACACAAATGTTGGCAATTGAAATGCGCGCCTGTTGGTAACTTTGTTTTTTTTTTTGCATACCCCGTTATTAAGAAACCTTAGAAAGAGAGTATATTAAGGTTCACTTAAAAATTGATTAGATATAGTTATCCGATGTACGTCTGTCGTATTCCAATTAAATTGATCACAAAGTGCATAACATGCAAATACAATATTAAATACAGGGTATCTTGCAGTCTTATCTCCAATAACGAACTTGATTTCTATTTTTTTTCCTGCAATTGATTTATGGGTTTTATGGGTGGTCGTTGGGGTTGGTGATAAATGTTTGTAGCTTGGCCAGCAGTTAATTGCATGACTGCTGAGTCTGCAGCTGTGAGTTGATGATCTGCAGCCAGAAAAGTGGCCAAGGAGTAAGCAATAAAAGTGGCACAGATAACTGAGCTGATTTCTGAGGCTGATCAACAATTGCTTATTAAATCTACAACTCAGTTAATATATTGCGTAAGTATTATTGGCAATAACATAGAACATTTTATATGCCTTTCATTTTCTAATCTAAAAAAATTACCCATTTAGTCTTAAGATTAATTTAATACTTAATTGTACAGTTTGTTTTTTCTACTTAATCAATGTTTACTTACTTTTTCTAACTCTAAAAGGTGAAACCGAAGCACTTGTATTGCTTGCACCATCTGCAAAAAGAAAGAGAGGTGTGAGAAAGAGACAACAAATATGAGTTATGCATATCACAAATGATAATAAAATTCATTCAACCATAAAGAGTGCTGCCAAACAAATCGTTTGACGCCCCGAAACCACACACACATACAAACACACACGAATCACAAGAGCTCCAACTGTTAGGGTGACCAGATGCTAATTAAAACGTCAGTTTGACATTTGACATTTTTACGATGCTGCTAACTGGTGTGGCCGCTGCCGCTTTTGTTCTTGCTGGCGCAGCAGCAGCAACAGCTGCGGCCGGCAAAAACTTTAAAGAATTTCATTTAATGTCAAGCCGCGGCCAAGTGAACCGCATAGTAAAATAATAACATAGAGAAAACATGCTATAAACATTTTTATAGCACAGCCAGTGTGTATCTAAAGCACAAAAACCACCAAGAGTATACATTTTTTTTTTTAAAGTAAGTGTTACTAAATGCACTTTTAAATGTTCAAACATGAACTCGCCAGAGCTGGGCGGCGGTGCGGTGGTTATTCAGTCCACCGGCAGCAGCAGCACCGCAGAGTGGTGGCATGCCAAAATGATTTATGGCCAAAGTACGCAGGCGCACACGGCCACGGCCAGAGCCATAGTCGATCAGAGGAGACCAACAGGCCCAAAACCCAGGTCCGGGTGCCAGTTCACTACTCATGCATGTCTCTTCGAGTGTGTGTGTGAGTGTGTGTGTGTGTGCGCGTTGGGGCCGGCCTGGCATTCAGTGAGTTTGTACTACAACTAATAAACTAATCTGCAAGTGCATAAAATTAGGGCCACCGCCAGAGATTTCTCGGCTACGTCTGCTGCTGTTGCTGGCGACTAATACGCCATAAAACCAGCGACAGCAGCAGCAGCAGCAGCAACAGCACAACAGCAGCAGCAACAGCATCATCTTTGCTTTGCGTGAGTGAGTGACACATTTATGACCGAGCAGAGGACGCTGTCGAATGGTACGAACGCAGCCGCAATTAAAATTAGTTTTGCCCCTTAATCTCTTTATATGCAGCAGCAACAGCAGCAGCAACTATTGACGCGATTTGTGCAGCCCAATTGCATGGCTCGTTTTGTACTTTTTGCACGCAGCATTTCCGTCTTGATTTACATGCCTTGGATACTCCACTGGACGCTAACTGACTCATGCGTTGCACTGGCAAAAGATATTTTGGTTTGAATTGCCGCTAACCTGCTGCATTAGATACCATATGTTTGTTCATCATTGAAGATTGGCATACTTTAAAGAATTTTATGCACTTGTTGCCCAGCTGATCAGCGTTGTCGTCATCATTGTCGACGTGATCATTGCAGCAACAACAACAACATGATGATGATCACGCCATGATCGCCGTCAAGGTTGCCTTGATGGCATTTGCCTTTGCCTTGGGGCTCTGACTCTGACTGCCCAGATCTGAATGCATTTAACTAACCCACGAGCACGACGATGGCTTCATTGTTGTTGTTGCTGCTGCTGTTGTTGCCGTCGTCTTTTGCACACCCAAAGGCTGCCCATTTAGAGAGTGCAAAAATGTCATATGCATCATTAAATCGTTCTGCTTCATATTGTAGTCGACGTTGAGCATCGGTCGTTGATCGTCTCCCCTATCTCCCCATCTGCCGTGCCCCAATCCCAACCTCAACCCGATTCGATCCCCATTCCCATCCTGAAGCAACAGCCACATGCAAAAATCAAAATGCGTGCGAGAGAAAAGTATGGCAACGCTGTCCAATAAAATGACTAAACAACTTAGTCCGCTGCCCAGTGGATGACGTCGATGTGGATATAGACTTGGCTGTGGACGCGGACTCGGTTTCGGATTGGAACTCGGGCTCGGACGTTGCTGCTCGCTGCAAGTGAGCAAACAAATGCTCATAAATTGCTTTGGCTGATGCTAAATTTGCTGTGATTTATTCTAAATAAAAGAAAATTATTCAATTGTTGTCATTGTTTTGGGTCAAGGTGATCGCACAAACAAACAAACAAACACACACACACACACATATATACACACACTCTTAGTTCGGCTATGATCTTTTGGCATGTTGCTGCAACATTGTTGCTGAGCGCCGTTTTGTTTACTCACCAGTGAATCGACTTCGGGATCTGCGGTATAGTAGGGTTTCTGTGATCTTATCTGAAATGAGAGACAGAGTGCGAGAAGGAGACGGCATTAGTAAAAGAGGAAAACATTTTGTATACTAGCTTCAAATCGTTGCAAATATGCATGAGCAGTGGCAGCTGTTTGTTGCTGCTGTGCTGAATCTTGACGAACGCAGGCAGGTGGTAACTGCAGCTCTGAACCACTCCGTGACTAGGTCGACAGTGTTTTATCCGTTGTCCGTTGTCCGTTGTCTGTGTCGCCGCAGTTTTATGATGCCAGCTTACAGTCCAACCGATAAGCGCTCAAAATACTACATATAAACCAGGCAGCAACGACAACAGCACCAGCAACAAAAACAATAACAACAACAACAACAAGAGACGGTTACCAAAACACAGCATGGGAAACGCAACATTTGCGTAAAATTTGCTTTTGCTTTTTCTGTTGCTGTTGCTGTTGTTGCTCATCAGAGCAGAGGTGACTCGCTGTGACCATAAAAGCGATTCTCGTTTTTTATTTTTATTGCAAAAGGCAACAGAAATAAACCACACACTTAGATAAAAATCACAAAAGCAATATGTGGCTAGATAAAAGAAAAAAAAGAGAGAAAAAAAATGGCCACACAGACCGCGACCGACCAAAATGCGACAGAAGGTCAAATAAATGCTGCGAATTATTTGTTGATTTTATTATTGTTGCTGTTGCTGTTGTTGTTGCCGCTAATACTGAAGATTGCTGTTCGGTTTGAAGCGCTCTGTTGGCTCTCACGGAACTACATCGCCTGCCCCATGCGAGATCTGCCTGCGAGACCAGTTCGGGTCGTTCTTCAATAGATACATAGATAAGCAGCAAAACACATTAAAAACACAGCTACACCCGCTGCGAAATTGAATACTGACGCAGATCTGAAGTCGACCTTGTACTTGTGTTCATTTGTGTTTTTTTTCTCGATTTTTTTTTTGTTTTTGTTATGGCATTAGACCACCCAGTTAATACAACAATGCAAGGCTGCACTGCAGGCTAAGAAAGATCGGAAGATCCTATGTATATTAGAAGTTACAGTTAAAAACCATAAACCATCATAGTTCTAATAAGAATTAAATTTGTTGGCTATCCTGAAGCACGTTCGGCATCTTTTAACTGGCGAATATTGCTGAAAGAAACGCCATGCTAGACACTTAAGTATCGTAACGGCAATTTGGATCAACTGAGCCATACTCGACTAATAATTATGTGGCGCACACACACACAGCGAGCTGCAGATCGGATCGGTAAGGAGTTCAAGTCCAACTCGTACTCGTTGGCCAGACATCTGCAGATATGTGGGTACCACAGGCAACAATGAAGCATGCGAAAAACGCCCCATTGTGCGGCAACAACTACAACAACTAAAACAACAACAACACACAAGACGCAACCATTGAGAAGAGGATGAAAACGTAGCAAAAGTTGCGTGTGGAGAGTTGTGCCAAAGTTGTTGCCAGTTGGCTTTAATGTTGCATTTTCAAATGCTGGTTGGTCGCTGGCGTTGCACACACACACACACACACACACACACACACACACATATAGCTATGTATATGTGGAAGTAAAGTTGTCAAACTGGTTTGCATGATAACTCTCCGTTTGGATGGCTGACTGGCGACCAGGTCGCGCTTTTGCTTTAGCTGATATGAAAAGCACGAGGGTCGCGGTTTCTTTATGTGCGGAGAAGAGATCGGGGCACACCGGGGAACACTGGGGAACTGGCATATTGCACACACGCACTTCTCAGCGGCTCAGCTGAATCAAAATGGCCGCCAGAATCTCTTCTCTGAGAGGCCTTCGGCTGTTCTCAGTGGTAATTACAAGCTGGGGCCCACTGATAAGCGCTGGCCGAATGGGCAAATGAAATGCTGTTGTCTGTTGATGCGGTTTTTAAAAATGTATAAATCATTGCCAACAAGCAAATACACAGCATGAGACAAGTCTATAAATAAGCCGGGACGCCGAGTCAGCGTCGGGCGTGAAAATAACATCAACATGAAATGAAAATCAAAACGAAAATTGAAATGAAAATGAAAAGCAACGGGAAAAGTTCTATACACTGCGCCCAGTCGAAAAAACATTTTGTCAACACCGCCGCGTGGGCGTCTGCAGCTGACAATTTCATATTTATAGCCAACGCAAAGAAGCACATTTTCAATTTCCAAGTAGTGTCCAATGCGGAAACCCCTAAAAAAAAAAGCCATACACACACGCACCGAAAAACACACAGACACCCTCACACAAGCGTTTTAAAAATAAAATAGAAAATTGCGTGTCATATCGCCCATGGGCTGTCCAAGTTCTTGAGTTGTGCCCAACACACATTCTAATCAGTTTCACATGGGCAGCTCATAAATTTCGCAAGCAACGGCGACAAAATACAAAATCACTACTGTTTAGATACAGCTCTTGAAGCGCTTTTATGATGCCCCCATAAATGCAATTATACAATCAACAGACCAACGACAGCCACAATGTACCGGCCTCGAGGGGTTTGGGTTTGGGTTCGAGTTCGGATACGGGTTCGGGTGGGGTTCGGGTTCCGGGTGGCGTTTTGTTGCTTGTCTCGCAGTGCAAGATCGGGCCGAGCGTAGGTGTCATAAATTGTACGGCATTTTCAAATCAAATTCATTTCATCAACCTGGCCACGTGCTATCAACTAAAAGCTGCAACAATCGCGTCATAAAACCCAACGTAATAACCAATATACATATAAATATAAATAAAGGTATGTATATACTCAAAATTATGATTCAATCAGAACTGCTTTTAATTTCTCACATGATAAATTTATAGAAATTCGAGCCACTAAAAACCGAAATAAAAATCGAAACGAAATCCACAAAAGAGCTCAAGTCCATAAAATGTGTATGAGGTGGGTGCGTGTGTGTGTGCGTTTGGTGTGTGTGTGTGTTTGGAGGGAACAACATTTGTTTTTGCTACGTTTTTATTATGCCAATAGCTAGGAGCTGCTCGTCCGGGTCCGCCCGCGTTTATAGCCCTGGCATTGTGTTGGCCATAAACCCGTGCGGCCAAAGAGGAGACCAGCGGAGGGCGCAACGTGAGCTCCAAGTGTGTGGTGTGTGGTGTGTGGTGTGTGGTGTGTGGTGTGTGGTGGTGTGCAAGTGTATAGCAAAGTCTTGAGCACTTGAGTAATGGCCATAAAGCGCGCCCAGCAAACGGCCATAAAGCAATTTATGCACCCGGCCATGTCGACTTTTGGAATCAGCGCGCACAGTAGCCAAAGAGCCGGACAACTGACGATCACCGGCGTAAAGCCCCAAAACCCAAAGCACTTCAGAAAACTGCAGTGATAACAGCCGCAGACGCATCGTCATCAACTCAACAACTGCAGCAACTACAGCTCTTGAACTGGAACTAGTTCATGTGCCCTGTGCACGTTTCTCTTATTAGTTTATCTAAGCTAATGGTTTTTTTTTTCGTTGTGTGTTTGGCGATCTGCAGTTTAACGCTGTGGCGCCTAAATTGCTGCACGTAGCTTCACTAATTTTCATTATTACTTTTGTACTTCGCTGCGTGCTACGGCGCCAGAGTCGGCCCTATTTCCCTCTACCCCACGGCTGCATGCGGGCTGCTATCATAAACAAACGCAACAGAAACGAAACAACAACAAAAAAAAAAAAACAATAACAAAAAAGTAGCAACAACAACAGCAACAGCAAATAGAAAACTTTTGCCGAATTGCTGTGCTTCGCTTTCGTTGAAAGACGCTGTCGATATGTTATCGAGGTTTTTATCTCGAATTAAACACAAAATTACAGAACAGAAAAACCAACAAAAAGTAAGTAAGCTTTGCCACAGGTAATTATTTTTGAATGCTCTCACTGTGTGGGGAAATACCTATAACATATATAATAAATAAAATGAAAAACAGAATGAATTTTGAACTATAAAACAAATGAATCAATCGATCAATCATCGATTAGTCATTTTAATGTTATGTATATATTTTTATTACGTCACAAACGCTAATGTTTTAAGGTTTAGCTTTATTGAATTTTTTTTGATTAGGTACACCGAATCAAGTGATTTCATAGAGCTGTCAAAGTTAAAGTTAAGGACGTCTGTTAGCCAGTGTCTTGTGCCATCATTCCACAACATCTGTTGCCAAAATCATTCACTTGAAAATTGCAGTTACCTCAAGCAAGTAACTAAAGACCCCAGAGAACCTATCATATTTCTCACACCTACACAACAGGTAACGGCAGCAAAAACAAAAACAACAAATAGCCACAGTTAAGTACCTAAAAGCTTGCACAACGCCACTGCACTGTCCCCCAGCTCCAGTTCGAGTTGCAGTTCCCATCTCAATGCGTTCGCCCACAACACACACACACACACACACACACACACACACAAAGCTGAACAATAATTTTGTTGTAATGCAATACCGAAAATGGTATTTGCTTAGCTGATGACGTTGTGGCACTGCTGTTGATGATGTTGATAATCATGATAATGATAATGCTGTTGTAGTGCTTGTTTAATGTAGCTGATTACCTTTAACCGACATTAATAGCAAAAGAAAAAACCAAACCAAGCTAACAAAACAAAACCAAAACAAAACATAAACATAAGCCCAACCACAAACCCAACCCCCCAACACCAACACCAGACCGAACCCATCCCAAAACCGAACGAGAAATGTGTAACGCGCCCGATCTGGCGCGTTCATCGTTTTTATCTTTATAATGGGCACACAATATCGGCAGTAAAAACTACAACAAAAAGCGACAATTGAGGTGACAATACGAGTGCCGGTGCCGGTGCCAGTGCCAGAGCCAAAGCCAGTAAAAAAGTGCCAGAGTAAAAGCTATCCGTAGTTCCATAATGGGACAGTTCCACACATGCCGCGCGTCTCGACTGATTTACTTTTTATATGATGCGCTCTTGCTTATAAACCCACTTGTATCTGTATCTGTATCTGTATTCTATCGCTGTGTCTGTATCTGGAAGTGTGTCTTCAGGCTGAAGACACTCGGCCACCATTTACGACCCAAAACAAATGACGCACTGAGGTAGCTGCCTCTGCCGCTGCCGGCTCAAATAGTTTCAACAATCTGGCGTAGAAGCGCGTAAACATTAGCAACATTCTGAATGTCAATATTTGCATTGGAATGTAACAGCCAAAAGCAACAGCAGCAGCAGCAGCATAAACAAGAACAACAACAGCGACTTGTTATTTAGAGATTTGTGTTGTGTTGCTTTCGTTAACTACTTGTGGTGCATATCAATGGTACCTGTGCCTAATGGAACATCGCTCTCATCATGCCAAAGGCGTCTGCTCCGGGGCTCGACAAACATCCGGCGTTTGGGTGCTGATAACACCACTAAAATGCAAAGTACAGATGCGTATATATGATAAACAACTAATTGCCCAGTGGAATGCTAGCCGAGAAAATACCCTATTAATTTCAATTTAAAAATTTCTACTCACAAATAAACATTATATATTATAGTATAATAGTTCAGTTCATAAAACTATTTACTTTTATATACCTCATGCTTTTATTCGCATACAGGGTGTGTGTGTGCCATCGATTGTCAGCACTCATTGGCCAATTTGTCAAGCCAGCAGCTCGACGCATCTTTTGCTTTTAATTGAAAGCGTTTAGCACACGTCTAGTCCGCGAGAGCGGGACATAAATCATGGCTGCTCATAAGTAACGGCACATAAATAAAGGCGCAACGAAAGACTCGCATCGGAATGAACTAAATGATAATGGCCAGATGAGTATAAAAATGCTGCTCGGCTTCTGTCATACGAAACAAATACTTATGTACAAGAGAAGTGGGGAGGAAGAAAAAAGCTATCGACTGAGTTTTCGACCTATTCAAATACTCGAGACATAGCTAGCTTAATTCTTGGATATTAACGATAATCATTCTCTTTCTCTCTCTCTCTTTCTTTCCTTTGAATGCTGTCTCTTTGAGGGCTAATCTAATGGGTTAGGGCCAGTATTTGATGAACGTATTAGGGCCTAAGTAATGTGGCACTCGCAGAGCGATAATGTATCTACGAAATGCGGCTTGCACCATTTCATATCGTATATATAGAGCTGTTAAGAAGGGTCAAACTACTATACAAATATTGAAAGTCATCAGCTATGCAGACGATCCGTCTAACGACCCCGACCATAATCTAAACACACACACACACACAGTGTAGGATAAATTTAAGAAGCAGCAAACTAAATAATAACATTTAAAAGGCGCCAAGTGGTTTCAAAAACAAATATTTGAATACAAGCAACCAAATTTTGAATTTCGTTGCCCGTTTCTGACGAGAAAACTCTCAAACTGGCGGCGCTGAAAGTTTAACGCAATACTCAAATGTAATCAAAAAAAATATGCGTTTGCAGCTGTAAACTGAACTAGAGTAAAGTAAATATAGGCTGGCTGGTTGCCCTGGTGGGTGGCTCTCTCGGGCAGGCTGTGCCAAATCAGTTCACGCTGTGCCAATGCAGGCTGCGGCGCAGTTTGGGTTCGTTAGATCGACCTCACCCTGGCAACAGTTGCGGCTGCGCAATCCCAGTCGAAAAAGCGAGGCAACGCAGCTCTTTTCGCAGTTATTTTTGGATTTGTTGTTTTTTTTTTCTGGGCTAACAAGTTGGGCAAATGCCTGATTGTATTTAGTTGCGCCTTTGTTCGCCAAGAAATTCAAAACCGAAAACCCGCTGGTCCTAAGGGTTGCACGAGCAAGCAAATAAAAGAACAATGCTTTAATAATATAACTGCGCATAGCTAAAAGACAGAGATGGCGAACGCAAGTGCGAGTGGGAAGGAGCATCGGCAGAGATTAAAAAGGTACCAATACAAAATTCCAAATAAAAAGGCAAAGGTTTCTGTATTTTTTATCATTAAAAGAACAAAACATGAGCCTGGCTAAAGCGGAGCCAGCTTCGACTCCGGCTGAGGCAGAAGGGAATATTGCACAAAGGAGATTAAGTTCCTTTCAGCAAACGAGACGGACGGACGGACAGCGAAAGAGAGAGAGAGAGAGAGACACGCAAATGCGTAGAGCTGCACAGACAGAGTTCCAGCAGTGCCATAGCCCATGCCAGATCCAAGTGAGCATTCCAAAGGCTGCCAGGCTGCCTGATCTCTGACAATACATAACTGCGCAAGCGTAACCTTTCATACCTGATTATGGCCTCACAATTGTGTGTGTGCGTGTGTGTGTGTGTCTTTCTTTTCGTTTCGTTTCATTCGAAATCAGAAAATGCAATTTACGAAAACAAAAACAGAATGTTGGGAAAAGCGAGTCCGAGAACGGAGCACACATTAAATTGCTTTTGTACAAGCGTTGCCCAGCCATAGGCCAAGACATTGATTGGTATTAGCGCTTAACCTGTTCGGGTTTCTCTGTATTCCATTTGCGGGAGGCTGACTGCCTACCTACCTGCCAGCTGCTAATCCAGAGACACAAAAACGAGAGCCAAGGCCAGAGGCGTTTCTACCAATTTCTTTCCAGGCATTGAGTGAGTTATGGGTCTAGTAGAAAGTTGCTCGTCTCGGGCCGTGTCAATGTTGTGACAGATGTAGCTACAGTCTTTGCCATCAGTATAATGTCAAGGACAGTCCGCAAGGCAGGCCACATTGTAGTTGAGTTGAGACTACACCGAGCAACAACATGATACACAACAGAGACAACAGACAACGGCTTCATGTTGTTCATATGGAAAACAGCAATAACAACGACAGCAACAACAACGTGGGCCTAACGCAGAAATTCAAAATATCATCAGCAGCATCAGCATCATCATCATCATTTTACCCGCACTTCATTAATCATCATGCCAAAACAGACAGCCCCCAACATAGTACTGATGTGTGTGTGTGTGTGTGTGTGTGTGTGTGTGTGTGTGTGTGTGTGTGTAGAGACAACTACTTAGAAGCAGACGCAGGCAGTGCTGCACGCATGGTTGCAATCTGCAGCAGCAGCAACAACAACTAGAGGATCAACAACGGGCAACAACGAGACAATGGAGCCGCGTTGTCAACGCCAAAAATCAACTCATCGCATGTACAAACTATTAGCCAAAACGCCAAAAAGTTGTCAGTTGGCAGCGCGACAGGCAGTCCGGGCCGAAGTTAACTTGCAGCGCGTGGCCATTGTGACGACTGATTTTCATTAAAAATTACTTAAAATGAAATCATAAAAATTATTTGGGCAATCAGCATGGGGCTGACTTTAGGGGTTCTTTGTCTCTGCCACACAGATGTGTGAGCAAGTAAGGAGGGAGGGGAAGGGGGCAGATGGAAGACAGTGGAGACAAAGGCTGCAGCACATTAAGCAATTTTTGTATGGGGAGAAATCAACAGCAGACTGACAGAAAGACATACGTCGCGTCGCATTTGGGAGCAACAACATCTTCAGCTTTTGTTGCTTATTTATAAAGTACATATATATATATTTTTATATATGTATATATTTCTGTATTATTTTTATTTTGTCTGATTTTTTGTTTGTTTTCTTCAGCTGCTTTTAAAGAGAAATTATAAAGCGTTTCCTTAGCTGCATCATTAGCAGCGCCAACACCAAAAGTCGCCTAAGTATATGCCAAACGATACACCGAGTGCGCCGACCGTTCAGATTGTTCATATCTCGATCTTGTTCTTGTTTTCGTTCCCATTCCCGTTCCCGTTCGCGTTCTCGATCTGTGGCGTTGGCGTTGGCGCATTTTACGCAGTTGCTTAGTCAAAATGTGAAGTGTATATATACCTACATATATCGTATATACACACACTCACACACACACATGTATCTAGATGCAAACTATCTATATAAAATGCATCGACAGTGGGGCAGCTAAAAAAGTATCGCCACATATTTTTAGCGCCCATGTTGGCAGTCGAGTCGACTTGGTGACTCTGCGCTGCTCGTTTGTTAAAATTCGATGGGCGAATGACATTTTTGAGTTATTTTTGTCAGCCGAAGACGGCAACAGACAACAACGACCCCGAAGCAGCGGCAGCATCAATTTAGTAGCCAAGTAGTAGTAAAAAAAAAAACACTGAATTCAAATCAAATCAAATAAAATGCAAGCGACAACTTAGTTGTTGATGGTGTCTGTATCTGCATCTGCATCTGTGTCTGTTTTTGGATGTTGCTTGTTGTGGATCATTCACAAGGCAAAGTGCGAAGTAATGTTCAGCTATGAGGGTGACAACTAAAATGCTGCATTCACAATTATGAGTTACAGCAAGTGCAAAAAAAGCAATTATATTTGAAGAAATTAAAATTGTAAAAAAAACGTCACCATTCAAGCTCTTAAATATGCCTTCAAAAGATCGAATAGAATACGATGTGAAATTTGTTAACTTTATTGGCATTTCATTGTCAATTTGACAAAAGTTCATCAAAATCTCGCGCTGGATACCAACAACAACAAGCAAGCAAGTAACCAATCATTATGGCTAACAACAACAAAAACACCTCGCCAGGAAAGGACCTAAAATGTATCTTGATAAATGTGTTTGCTGTTGTTGTTGGTTTTATTACCCATGGCAGGCCTGTCAAAATTCCAAATGGACCATAAATAAAAACATCATTTTTTTTGTTGCGAACAAAATTCAACTGGCCAACAACAACAACAAGAAAGTGGGCAAGTTTTGCGGTTGTTGTTGTTTTTATTATTATTTTTCTCTTTTCTTTTATTTTTTTTTTTTTTGCGCGCCAAAAATGTCGCCGACATGAAAATCTCTAGATGGAGCCATAAGTTTTGGTCGCATCTCTGTCGCCCTCTGAGTAAGCGTCTGTGTGTATTTAATGCAATCTCGTTCATAAAAATAGCAGCAAGCGGAGAGGTGGGACGGTGCCAGGATGTGGATGCATGGGTAGACAACGACTTGCAACATTATAATTTGTATGTTAAAACATCGTAAATGATTTAAATGCCAGTGCGGCCGAGTATTCGCATTTCGGCTGCTGTTGCGCTTTTTATGAGCTCAGCTTTTTGGGCAAGGGAAGTGTCAATTGTGGCAGCGCATATTTGTGACATATGGCGAGGCAGGCCCAAGACAAATGTGATTAACTTGAGAGCGAGCGAGAAAGAGAGAGCGATAGAGATAGCGTGCTTTGTAATCCGATCATTTAACGGCTTGCTTCGTTAGACTCGTGTGCCGCGATTTGGAGGACAGTCTCTGGACTGTGCTGCATGTGCCGCATGTGGCACATGTGGCAGCGCTCGCTCAACGAGCACAGCTCCAATTACCCCCCAAAGGCACACACTGAAAGAGATGGATATAGGCCAACTGGCCATTCTTTTCTGTCCACTTACCTGTTTACTGAACATTGCAATATCCTCGTTAAACGATTCCGATGAACAAACATCGCCACCTTGCACGCCAGGCTCTCTCGGCGTACATGTGGCCAATTCGCATTTCTCGAATATTAGCGCCAAGAGCGGGAATAGCGGATGTCTGCAATAGAAAGAGACAGGGAAACATTAATACAATTCAAATTACAACTTTGAAAAGAGACTGGTTAGAGTGTATTTAAATTTAAATGTAAAATAAACGAAAAATTCCACTTTAGCGTATAATTTTCTTTCAGTGTATGCCTGGTTGTTTTTAACTATTTCCTGCCCGGCTCCGCCATGCAAATGAATAGCAGCTGTTTCGTTTCAGTAAAAAAGAGAGAGAGAGAGCCACAAAAACAACGTCCACATCTACATATAATCCCTCCGTTTGAGACCTGGCCCTACATTTTGACGGATTAGTTCAGCAACTATGCATGATTTGACCATTTTTTGTTTTCTGTTCTGTTTCTTTCGTTTTATTGTTGTTAACTGCGCTTCACGCTCCAAGCACAAATTGCACCTGAACAAAATTAGGCAAAACGAAAGAGCGAGCGAACCCTCTTAAACTGCGGGGCCGGCCGTGCCTTGGCCAGCCCAGGCACTTCATTTGGCCATTAGATGGCACAACTGACCATTGGCCATTGGTGAGGGTGTAGCCGTGCGCTTAACAACTATTAATAAGCGGACCATGGCCCGAAACCCCTGAACTCGCCAACAACTGCTAATGCCAAGGCCCTTGCGCTTTTCACAGTCCAGTGCGCAGCAGAGTTTCCATTCCCGTTCCCGTTCCCACTCCATTTTCATTTTCAGTTTCATTCCCATTCCCCATTTCCATTCCCATTCTCGCTGGCCAGGATCCGACCCAGGCAACAAAAAAGTGTGCACTCATTTGCCATGACTTGGCATTTGTGACAGGCAGCTGAAGTTGTTGTTGTTGCTGTTGTTATTTTTATTGTTATTGTTGCTGCACTCCACTCGAGAAGGTGTTAAGAGAGTTCTGCGCATGTTCATTTTATTGTAGCGGCTGCTTTTTTCATTTCGTTTATTTCTTATTGTTATTATTATTTTTGTGAGTCTGGCTGCCGCTTTCAAGGTGTCAATTGTACAAATAAGAAGCGCATATTTAAGTCTTATTCACAGCAGTGCCACCACTCGCAGGTGCCACAACCAAAGCCCAAGTCCAAGACCAATACCCAAAAGTGTGCTAATGAAGTCATGCGCCATGTTTGCTAACTCACTTGAGTTGCAGATGAGGACCAGGACGAGAACGAACAGCTGATTGATGGCAAATAAAAACTTAACTCATTCACAAATTTGCCGCACAATTATTAAACAAAAAACCAAATATTTGCGAACAAAAAAAAGCCAAAGACAAACATCGTTCAAGCAGCTGTCCGTGTCCCTGTCCATGGCTCTGAGGATCACCAGTTGCAGCACATCAAAATTGGCAGTTGTTAAACTCCTGTGTGCAGGACACGCAACTGCAGAAACGAGAATGACACGAGCAGCGTGTCCTCAGCTTTTTTGATCAAGTTAGAAAAAAAGAAACAAACGAAAACCGCATTTTGGCAAATTAACACCAACAGACAGCAGTCAGCAACAGCAACAGTAACAGCAATAATAATAATAACAACAACCTGCTGCAGCTCATTTGAAACGGACTCCCTAATGCCTAAGCACGTCCGTGTGCCGTGTCCGTCACTAAACACGCGCCACACCCCCCGAAACAGGCGAACAACCACCGCAGCAGGAGAGCACAAATTAAAAAAGAAATTTTGTTGCCAAAAGGAAACCCATAATTTTGTATTTTGTGCAAAACACAAAAGGTCACGCCCAATTCTACGAGTATACAAAAAAAATGTTTTTTTTTTTAAAAACCAACTTAAAGATAAACATGGCCCTCACTATGGTGTTTGATGTGTTTTTTTTTATTTCATCGTTTTCTTTGGTTAAGGATCGTAGGCATTAAGTCGCGTGTGCGTTAAATTTATGTTACTCCCTCGCCTCGAATATCTTCTTTTTCTGTATGGAGAGGTGCGAACAGGCGGCAACAGGTGGCGGTTCTGCCCAGGGTTTGATCGCAACAAATTGGTATTCAATATGTGAGCTCGCTGATCAAGGGCGCAAATTGATAGGGACCTAATGCTGAAGAGGGTCGGACGGAAGTTGACTTAATGAAATAAATTAATTGGACAAAGTTGGCAATTTGTCATGCAGCAAATAAAGTAAAGTTAAGATCATTGAAGAGGAAGGATCAGTAAAAATATGTATTTTCACATTAGATAGAATATGTCATTGAAAATTCAATCAAGCCAATTTAACATGTCACATGAATGATCACTCTGATATTTACGATCATGTAAAGTTCAACTACTAGAGAGCCTTGGGCTTTGAATTGCTAATCGCTTTGTGTTGCCCGATCGTCTTTAATCCAATTTATGAATGAGCGACCAGTTTATGATCTACGCTTATCGCGAGCATGTTCATTCACACACAGCTCTCTTTGTGCTTGGCCCTGTTCCAATTGAATTTCAGAAACGTTAAGAACAATTTGGCATTTACTTACTCATAAATCGCATCCTTATCACGTTTGTGTACCTCGGGTATTGCGCCCATTAGGTGATTAGCAACCGGTGATACATGACTAGGTGTACCATGCGCTCCGGCCCCCGAATGGTAGCCGTGCATCCCAACTGAGGCCGCTGCCGCGGCGTGTGTCATGTGCGGTGAGTGGTGAGAGGGGAGGCCTTGCAGACCCGGCGGCCGATGGCCGACATGTGGATCATACATCGCCGCTGCTGCGGCGCCAGAGTCCATGCCGTAGCCATGCAGGCCATCGTCATACTGTAAACAATATAGAAAGAGAGAGAGAGAGAGAGAAAGAAAGAGATGGAGAACATGATTATTTGTACTTATTGAAATTATTTCTCAGCGCCAGTTACGAATTCTACCTGCATAATATATATGTATGTACAGCTATAGCTATTTATGTAAATATGTATATTTTTTTCAAAGCACGTCAACAGAAATTGAAGCTCCCCAAAATAAAAGAGAGAGAAAAAAAAATAACAAAACGGTTCGCATTGTGTTTGACCTTGTGATTACTTTGGCTGCGGCAATATGTAGATATATATATGTGTATATAGATATAAGTATATTTAGCTGATTGCTGTTGTTGTTGTCGCTTTTGCTTCTTTTCTTTCAACGTTTTTTGCATATTAATTAAGAGCCAAAATCAGCAGCAGCAGCAACAAAACAGTTAACAGAGAGCAAGAAAAAAAAAGTAATTTTTAATGTTATCAGTTAATCTGTTTCAATATAGGTGAGTGTGTGTGTGTGTGTGTGTGTGTGAGTGAGAGAGATAGAGAGGCAATGAGCATAGCTCGCTAGCTGCATCTCGCTCTCAATTGCAAACTGGTTTCTCGTATGCAACAACGGCAACAACTACGCAGGCAACAGCAACAACACACAAATAATTTTTAAAGTTCAACGCGGGCTGCCTTCTCTGATTACTGCCTTTTGTGATTGTTGTTGTTGTTGTTGTTTTTGTGTAAGATTTTTATCATTTTTATACTCAAGTGGCGTCGTCGCCGCTTCACACTGCATAATTTTTGGTGCTGAGCATCTCGAGGAGCTGGAGAGCTGAGGCGCAGCAAGTTGACAAGATTTTTGTGCAGCGACAAGAAATGATGCCACTTTTTTTTTGCTGCCGAAGTTTTCCCTCGCATTTTGTTGTGTGTCGTTATCGCCACGGAAAAATCTTTGACACTAAATGAGCAATTGACTGAGTGACGCTTGCCGGCTTGGGATTGGCATTGGGTTTATTTCTGAGTGCGGTAAGTGGCTGTGAGGTGAGTAGCTCTTGACTTGGCCAGGATTTTCACCTGACAAAGAGAGTGTACATGCGTGTGTGTCTCTGTGTGTGTTAGCTTTGAAATGGGTCTATCAATGGCTGACTGTTGGCTTCCCACCCCCTTCCTCACTCCCTTGTCGAGTGCACAGCCAGCAGCTGCTGTTGGCAGGTTTTGTGCGGCTGCCACCTGCAAAAAGTACCGAGACCTTTTGTCATTTGGGTTTGCTGCAATCCTTTAGATACACACAACAGATTAGTTACTCTGCAGCTTTCGAGGCACAAGCACAAATCGAGTTTTGTTCCGTTTAGCTTGTGTCGCTTTATTTTTCTTCTTCTTTTTTTGCTGTCTTTTTGTCACTCATTCTTGGTGTTGGCGTCTCTGTATGCAGCGCATGCAAAGATACAAGCTTATAGATACTGCCTGACCGGATCAGTCGCAGACCAGAGAACGAGCCGGGGCCACAACCAGGCACCCGAGCAGTTAAACTATAAAGTTGTTATGCTAATTTTAGTGTTGGTGGCACGGCCAACAACGAATGAGCGAATCAGCTCGTTGGCAACGTTGCTTTAGAAATGAGGAAATTGTGGAGCACCAAACAGCAACAACAACAACAACAACAACAAGAGCAAGCAGCTGAAAACAAAGCAAAGCACAAACAAAATCACCAACAAAGAGATCTCTGAAAATTACCACAATTTGTACTTGTACATAAGTAATGTGGGAATTGAGCAGCATTCCCCTGTTCCCAGTGCCCAAATGAACGGACTTTTGTTACTTTTGTAACGATAACAACAATAACAGGAACAACAACAAAAACGCGCCAAAAATCGAACAGGCAAACACACTTAAGACCTGGCACCAAAGACTTAAGGCTTTCCCCCATTTGATTGATGATCATCTGCGGGCTCGAGCTCGAGCCCGAGCCAATGACCTTGTTGAAGCAAGCTCTGCAAGCTCTGCTCTCTCATATGGTACACTCTCCACTCCATCCCTGTCTCCACTGTTGTGGTGAATCAATAACCCACAGCCAAACATCGGTGGACGCGAACGGGGATTCGGACAAAATAACAGTAAACATGGCCTCTGTTGGTGTTGTCGTCTGATTTTGACAAGTTCAGCGGCAAAATCCTTCAAAAATTTATGTATTTGCGGCCCACACACACAATGACAACTCTGGCCAGGAGGGGGGCTCGCTAGCTGTCAGTGACAGGCGCAGCAGTCACATGGCAAACAGGACAACAGGGCAACCAACTAGTAGAGGCTCAGCAGAGTTTCAGACCACGTTGCCGTGTTGTTGTCCCTGTTATCTGTGTGTGTGCTAGTGTGTGTGTATACAGTATGTTTTTGTCGTGATTGCGAGACATTAAGTCATCGAGCCAACAACAACTCAACTCGACTCAATTGTGGGCTTTAAATGCTATAAAAGTTTGTGTAGCACTTTAAGCCAGCATTAGGCAGGTGTATTGCTGTACACACACACACACAGACATGCACACGCATATGTCAACCTAACGACTGCACTACGCCCCCCCCCCCAAAAAAGTGGGTATCAAAACTGAGCAACACATTTGCACAAACATTTTTGGCCTGAACTTGAAACCGAAAACTGTAGCCAAATGCAGCGACACAGATGCAGATATACAAACCAGAGAGAGAGAGAGGGAGAGAGAGACAAAGAGAGAGAGGGACAGAGAGAGTGAGACACAAATAGTGGGGCGTTAGGTGGCCAGTTTAGGCGGCAATTGTTGTGTTTTTGTTGTTGTTGGGGAGTTTATCTAACGGCGCCTAAAACTGACCAGCGCCAGACTGCAAGAATTATAGGTGCGACAGTCTGTGTGTGTGTGTGAGTGTGTGCGTGTGTGTGGCGACAATGGCCGCCATTTTAGCAAGCTCTAAAACTCTCGACACGTGTCTATGTGTGTGTGTGCGGGGGGGGGGTTTGTGTGTGCTCCATATACATAAATGTGCTCGATAACAACAACAAGAACACGAGTAGAGTTGTGCATAAAAGTGTTGCCTAGTGTTATTGATTTCTTATTTGGGCAAACACTTTTGCTTTTCATTCTTTCGCATTCTTAATTGCGACGTTGGCCGCCTAATCAAAATTAATTGTTTATCATGTTTTATTTGAATTTGTTTCGTTTTCTTTCTTATTTAATTATGTTTTGTTTTTTTTTTTTTTATTTCATTTTCATTTTGCTTGCTTAATTAGCAGACGAACCGCAGAAAAGACCCTGAGATATGCTAGTGCCATTGCCATTGCCATTGGATTTGGATTTGGATGTGGAATTGGTATTGTAGGTGTGCCAGAGAGTCGCCCAAGAGTTTGGAGTAAGTCGTAGTCCCGAACCCGTAGCCCAAAGCCGGAGCATTTCATTAAGCTGGGCACACGCCCAGTTTTATTATTATTTTTTTTTCTACTCTTTCGTTTTTTTTTACCATTGGGGTCGTAGCCGATGTTTTGTATAGTTTATTTGGTGTTAGACAATTAATTTTTGTTGCGTGCTTTGGCGTTGTTTTAATTTACAGTTGCAGCCACAGTCGATTCGAACACGCTCGCTTTTATTGGTACTATTATTACTACTAATAATAAAATATAAATATTCGGTGCCCTGTGAAGTCTGTCAAACAAAAAAACTTACGAAATATATGGAAGAGAATATCGAATTTAAATATGTACAAAAATTGATTCAAATTTTTTTCACTCACTTACTTATTTCTGAAGTTTGAATTGATGTTCAAAAACAAATACTTAAAGCACAACCAAAAAAAATTTATATTATATATCACACGATCGGTAGCTAAATTTAAAGCAGCGACTACGCAAAACACAACGAGACAGCAACCAAAAAATGTTTGGTTTTTTAACATTTTTTTTAACAAGAAAAACAACAAAAAAAATCAACAAATGACGTCAGTGCGAGCATTTATTAAATTAAAAGTAGCCCAAAAAATACATTTATGAAAAAAGTAGGGAAACTAGAACAATACACATAGAAAAATAAGAAAAACTTAAACAATTATCGACCTGTCATTAATTTAACTAATCAAAATATATTAAAAAGAAATTTCTAGGAATTATCATTAAAGTATTAAGTATATGAAATGGTGTATTGTAATGTAAATTTAACGACGTTTGGTGGTTAAGTCACCAAATTTTCTTTAAGCACAAATATTACATTTGTCTATAGATATATGTTTTTTAAAAACATAGTATTTTACTCGATTTGGATTATGTTAAAAGATATATATATATATATATATATATATATATATATATATATACTAGCTGCATTATACAAATTAGATTAGTCATTTTGCTTTTAACTAATTTATGTATAAATAGTTTGTATATCATTAAGTTATTTGGCCTTTTGCCGCTTTCAGACACGTTTTTAAGGCACTCTAGTATCTAAAAGTATGTATTTTTTTTAGTATTATCTGTCTATATGCGTAAAAATATCTAAATATATATACATACTATATATTTAAAAACAACTTTTAATATTATCTCACATTTTCTATCAAATTTTCAACAGCACGCGGCGTCTGTTTAATTAAATTGGCTTGGTCCAACAAAAACAACAACAAAAGCCTATAGGATGAGGAAGAAGAAGAGAGAAAAAACGTAGGTCAGAGGAGAGGAGAAACGGAGCCATGGCAAACGTTGGAGTAGCTGCGTCTCTCCGTCTGCGTCTGGCATGGCAAAAGTTACTCAAAAATACTAAAATAAATTGCGTGCTGATGGCTCATTTAATTTAATGAGCGGCGTGCAACTTGTCTAAATGATTTTCCACGTCTTTTCGTTGTTTTGCCCCCATGGAAGAGAGCCCAAACATTTTCAAGTTGTATCAGTTAGTTTATAGTACACATACCTATTTTTCTCTCTTGTTGTTGTTGTTGTTGTTGTAGCTCAACTCTTTGGTAGAGCGTAAGTCAAAAAGATGTAATGGAATTCACTTAACTTGCCGAAAATTAACGCTCGCTTAGCGCTAATGTTAAGGGAAATTACATTGTGCGAAATATTTTTTAAACAAAAACAAATTTCAAGACGATTTGAGCACAAATGTAAAAAGAAATGAAACTAATGAAAACACTTCCAACAGCCAAACGGCCTCTTGGCAACATCTACAATAGTAGCAACAACAACAACAACAACAACGCACCAGGCACCAAACGAGGCACGCAATTTGATCATTAAACATGAAGCTCTTTAGCACACGAAAAAAAAAAAACCAGGCACAGTACCCCAGGAGCCGTAGAGTGGAGAGCAGCCCATGTGTATGGATGGTATCCAATATACCGAAACCCCCCTGGAGACTGTTGGAGGTTCCGTTCCGTTGTATACCTACGTGGCCTGTGGCCTGCAGCGCTCAATTTTAATGCAGCCGCCTGTATGGCAAAAATATGCATATACATAAACATAAATTGTATAATTTGTTTATAAATTTCTCCTTCTTCTTCTTCTTGTTGAACATTGTGCAAAGTCCTGAGGAACAAGTTTGTTTGCTATGTGTTGTTAACGCTGCGAATAGACCCTATTTAAGCTCTACTTGACTAACCAAGTTAACTATGTTGAATTTCTGACATGACTCATTGGAGACTGTGTTTCTTGATCTTCCACTCACATGTCTTTCTTGGCGTGATCTTATGAATCATTCAAGTTGAAAGTAACGAGAACTGCGCTGCCAGATATGAGATTATTCCCAACTATCTATCTGCCAGTCAACTGTATCTACTGGAGTTAGGTTTTATTATTATAGTCTTTTATTATGGTATCCTAAGATTGTTGATTTGAAATTAAAAATTGCCCTAAATTTAATACAAAAACACCATTTAACTAAAAATCCTAATTAAAATCGTTTCAAACTATTTTTGAACATAAAAAATATTTTTTAATAGAAAATTCGAGCATCTTAATATTAATACATCCCCAAAAGAGTTTTTGAACAGACAAATTATTTTTTATTTTCAATACTTTCCAAAAGATGGCATTGCAAAACTATTGACCCTTGCCTTTTTATAGTTTAGAGTATTGGGCTTGTATATTTACTCGCAATTATCAGAGCTCTTCAGAAAAAGTCTCTAATTTGCCAGGTGAGAAAAGTGAAGGAAAACTCATGTAGTTTGACACCCAAAAGTAGACGCCATCAGCGATTTGCAAGTGAATATAAAACGTTGCACTAGTATTCGTAAAAAGCCACAAAAGCGAAACGATTTAAAGCCAAATCGAAAAACGGCCGCACATTTAGAGGCCCAGAGCCAAACAAATGGCGAACTGCAACTGCAACTGCAACAGCAACAGCGAGAAGCCGTCGAATGTTGAATGTTGGCATTTTCTGCACTGCACTTTTATTTGATTTTTATTTATTTTGTTGAATTTTTGGTTTTTTTTCGCTCTCGTGCGCTGAAAACGCGAGCAGCGCACACTAGACGAATTATATTTTATGCCACAAATTACGCTGCGGTTAACCTTTAAATTAAAATAACACCAAAACAATTTTTGTGTTGAATGTTGAATGTTGCAGCGGTGCCAGAAGGGGGCTGTATTTTGGTGTGTAAGTGTGTGTGTGTGTGTGGCAGCTGCTGAAATTGCAATTGCCGTTGCTCGCTTTTTGTGATCTTTTTATTTTATTTCCTTTTTTTGTGTTTGGGTTTTCATTAACTGCGAGGCATAAAATAATCAAATTATATATAAAAATTCGCCTGCCACCATTTGTTGGTTTGTTTTTGTTGTAACGCACAAAAGTGAAAATTATAGTAAAATTAAAATGAAACGAAACAAAATGAAATGAAATTGTAAATAATAAAACCACAGCGTGTTGCCCTCAATGAACGGCCCCTCTGCCTATCCTGGTCCGCCTCGGCTCTACAGAGTGCAATAAAATTATATGCATCACATCAAGCACACACAACACACTCGGACACAGCGCACAACCAATGAACCTGGGCCAGTATGGGCTTTTGATGGAATCGGAATCTGAGACTCGCATTAAGAGAGCGAGAATTTTACGTATTAAACCACAAGCGTAAATTTATGTGTCTGCAACAACAACAAAAACCAAAACCGAACAACACAGTAAAATATTAAAATCACCACGAAACTCCCGCGGGCAGTTTGTACTTTATTTAACCGCGTCTTTAACTGGCGTCTCCCCAGAGAGGCCTAGCCCATCCATGTACGACAGTGTCATAATTTTGGACACACATTTACCGAATGCTAATTACAAACTATATAGACACAGACTCTTGTATGTATTCTAACGATTTAACGATCCATAGAAATATCAAGTTCGTTTCGCACATATATGTTAATCAGTTGATAAAGTGAAAGAAAAGAGAGCTAAGTATGTTGCTCAGTCAGCTGATTAGTATTTTATTGGTGATGGCTTCAGGAATTCGAATACGAAAATAAACAAACAACAAACAAAAAATATGAAATAATTTTGTATTAAACAAGTTTTGAATCTACTTGTGAGACTTTCAGTGGAAACTTTGTTGGAAGTGGATTAATTAATGTATTAAGAAAATACAATAAAATAAATGCTATTTATCTTTTTAAAAATAAATAAATAACAGTTGAACCACAGAAATACCCATTCCCAACACTAAAACACTTTTTAATAAATTTTAAACAATTGTAGATATGGCACTATTATAGAACATGTATAATGAATATACATAAACGTGCACACACACATATATACATCTGTATAAAGAGATTATCAAGTTGATAAAATTCTTGCAATTATAATTTTTTATAACTTGATATTCCCATAAAAATCTTGTCACGCCACAACCAAAACTAACGACTGAATACCTATTAAACACACACATAAGTGTGTCAGAAAAAACAACAAATGCCGACGGCTACAAAATACACAATTAAACAAAAATAAATTAAGACAAAGATCTACACTTTTGTAATTAACAAATTTACACTTGAAGTCTATAAAATCCTCTGTAGAATATCATTATAATAAATAATTGTTATTGAACTGTCAAAAATTTACTAAAAACCAACTTTAATTCCAGTCTTGGGGTTGATAATTTACAACAAATAACAAATATAATTATTATAAGATTTAAGAAACTGCCCTACGTATCCTGTATCTCTTCACACAAAATATTAAAAATATCTAAAGTGTGAAATGCCGTCGCCTAATGAAAATGCCGTCGCCAAATAATAAACTCATAAAATGCAATTTCCTAAGTTTTCCCAATGACGCTGAGGCATTGATTTGGTGTTTTTTGGATATTTTGGCTTTAATTACTTACCCTTGGCTGAGCCATTAATGCTCTGGGAGCGACTTCTAACCCGATTTGTGCCACTTTTAGTGGTGTACAGACGACAGTTGGCGGCGCAACGTACAAAACGAGGGGGCCCGCGTCCCTAGCGTCCTCGTCCTCGTCTTCGTCTTCGTCCTCCCTGGCGTCGTCTTGATCTCTGTTGTGGAAGATCTGTAGATCTGTGTGGAGCCGTGTGGAGCTGTGTTGGGGCCTCCTGCTACGCTGCTTGATGTGTGTTTTGGTTTGGGGATTTTCTTTGCTTTTTGACACTCACAAAAATATTATTAGAATTTGTGTATTTTTTTTTAAATATTTTGAAAATTTTTCTTTTTTTCTCTTTTTTTTACGTAGTTCTCTTTCTCTGCTTCTACTTTTGCACTTAATGCTTCTTTTACTTCTACGGCTGCTTTTTCTTCTTTTTTCGGTTTTAACACAGGCACATTTGTTAAAATCTTTGCTTTAGATTTCTTTCATTCTTTGCTTAGATTTATGTATTGAATTTGTTGTTGTTGCTGGTATACTTTGTTGTTGTTGTTGTAGTTACGCGCGCGTTTTTGTTATTAGCGGGAGATCTTTTGTTTTTGTTGCTTCATATATTTATATAAATGTTTATATAATATTTACATATAATTTTTGTAGTTATATATTTGCTTGTTGTGTTTTTGTTTTTTACTTTTTGTTTTGCGGTTTATAAAAATCGTATACAATTTGTTTTCATTAGAGTTGCTCTTGTTTTTGTTGTTGTTTTTAGTATACTGCTTAGTTGTTGCTGCTGCTGTTGTTGTTGTTGTTGTTCTAATTGCTGCTTGTGTGGGCCAGGCAACATAGTTTGCAGTTGCCGTTGCCTTTTAGCTCTGCTTGTGGCTTCTTGTTGTTGTTGTTGTTGTCATAAATCCATTGCTTTGGCCTTTTGCAGCTGCTGCTTCTGCTTCTTCTTCTTCTTCTTCCGACTGTTCCGCTTGGACCTCTTGTCGTCAAGTTGTTGCAATTGTAGTTTGTTGTGTATTTTTTTGTTGTATGTCGTATACTTCTTGCTTGCTTCGTATAATATGCGCACTATTTATCACAGCTGCTTCTACATACTATAATAAACTACAAAAAACCAAAAACTTGTTTTCAATTCGCAGACAAATCGGCAACCAATCAACATCAACTAACTGTTTACAGTTTACAGTTGCATTTACTGCACTTTGCTTTCAATTGATACTCTCTATAAATGTGCTAACGGGCAAATGTTGCAATTGTTGTTTTAGCGACGGTAACGCGACGGCGACGGTGACGGCAACGGCGACAACGACAGCGGCAACACGACGAAAGTCCGTTAACGTTGCTCCGTAACGCGTAACGTAACGTAACGAGCGATCGTAACGTCGCGCAACGAGACGCGCGCGCTTTTCGCTAATTTGTGATTTGATATTTTATTTTTTGTTTTGATTGGCCGTGGAGATCGCGACGAGTAAATTTTTGGCGGCGTCCTAATTTTTTGTGACTGCTGGTTATTAATGTTGTTGTTGTTGTTGTTACACAGCAATAACAATAATAATGCTATGTAATAGCAATAATAATAGTAATAGCAATAATAATAATTTTCCTCAACGGCTGCGACGTTGGCGACGGCTTCGGCGTTTTCGGCTTCGCTTCTCGCTTCGCACACAACACAGACAGCACAAGCACAAGCACGTCGTACGCGGTTCGAAGGCAAATACACACTGTCAATCATGCTCATGCACGCTTGCACGCCACTGTCTGCCCGATCGTACACTCACACACTCACACTCGCTTAGCGGCAGCGACGCAACAATTGTGCCATTAAAAAAGGTTGTACAAAGCGGAGGCTCGTAAATTTGCCAGCAGTGCGAGTGCGATGGCTATACAAACACATTTGGCTCCGGCGAATTGTGGTGCGTGCGTGTATGTGTGTGTGTGCGCGCCTTCTAGCTGCTTTGTTGGTGTAATCGCGGCGAATTGCACGGCGAGAGCGCAGGCGCGCTCTTGTGAGCACACTACAAAATGGGGCCCAAAGGCAGAGCGCAAAGGATGATGACTGATTTGTTAGTACGCCTTTTCTGTCATACACACACTTGTCACAATCTGGCCATGCCGTGTGCCTTGGCTGTGCTACTCTGCTGCGCTCCGTTGTGCTTCATTTTTTTTTGTGTTTTGTGTTTTGTTTTTGTTTTTGCTATTTGTTTTTTGACTCTTTTTGCGCAACGACGTCGTCGTTGGCGCTCGCTGAGCGTTCGTTCGTTCGTTTGAAATTTATTTGGCTTTGGCCAAAAGGAGACGGCTTATAGGTTTTGGCCGATGCTGCCGTCGCATCGCCTCTCTCTGCCGCTGCCAGCGTCGTTGCCGTCGCCGTCGTCGTCGTCGTCGTCGTCGTCGCTGTGCGTGCGTTGAAAATCAGCAAAAACCAATCCCATTTGTTATTTTCGCTTGAGTGAGTGGCAGTTTGCATCAGTTTGCCATTCAGTCTTCTTTGGCCGCCCCACCTGTGCGCGCAGGCATTGGGCATTGGGTGGCTTTTTGGGGCTGGGGTTTGGGCTGGGTTTGGGGTTGGGGTTGAGCGCGTTCTCTTAGCTCGGTGTGTTTCGTGTTTGTGTCAGTGAGTGCTTTCAGGTGTTTACTAGTCTTTGCCACTCCAGACGTTTGTCGTTTCGCCTTCATTGCCTTCGTCTTGTCCGTCAATTCGCAGCGCGCTCAACTTTCGCTCAACTTTTTTGCGCTCTTTGCAAACTCGCACACACATGCACACAAAGAGACGAACTTACACACACACACACACACAAATAAGCACTCGCACGCATACTGAGGCAGTCAAATAGGCAACGCCTTCAAAAGCTGAAGCGACGTCGCCGTCGTCATTGTCGTCGTCGCCAGGCGTCATGGCGATCCAGCCACTTAGCCAATGATCCTTGCTGCAAGAACAACTCCAACAACAACAACAGCCGCAATAGCAACAACAGCTGTTCTCATCATGAACTTTGTGTGCAATAATAAATCGCGCGCCGATAAATTCAACTGCCCAAAATGCATATCCTGCCGCTGTTTGTTATTGTTGCTGTTGCTATTGCTGTTGCTCTTGTTGTTGCTGCGGCGACGTTGTCGTCGTGTCGTCGTCCTCGTGGCAGTTTAAAAAGCAGTTAACACATATTCCGAGGCAATTTTTCAACAACGCATTTTTGGCCTGTGCGTCCTTTTGTTTTTTGGTTGTTGTACCCGTTTTCCATTTTGTATTTTTGTGTGTTTTTTACGTTATGTTGTTGTTTTTTTTTTTCTTACGTTTTTGCTAACCGGCGTACGGCGCCCGGTCGCCATTTTCATTTTTGGGGAGCCAACGGCAACGCATGCGGCTGCTGCGTCGACGCCGGCGCTCGTTTTAATGTTGCCGCCGTTTTTGCGCGTTTTTAGGAAAAAATGAAAAATTGCTTTGTTTTTTGTTTTCCTGGCTGGCTGGCTGGCTGGCTGGCTCCTGGGCAAGGATATGCCACTGTTACCCGTTGACAAAGACAATCATGATGATGATGATGATGATGCACTTAATCTGGTTTCCATTTCAAAACAGCTGATCATCATTTGTTCGTTTTCTACAGTTTCTGGCAATTGTTGTTGCGTTCAGGAGATTGTTCGGCCTCGGGGAGAGTCTCGTCTCCCCCTCCCCCCGCACCCCTGCAGCTTTCGTCTAACTGTCGCCGACTTGACAAATTTATGAGACGTTGATTGATTTGCGGTCTGAGTTTTTTTTCTCCTCTTTTAGTTTTAATGCAAAATTGTTGCTGCAGTGGCAAGGTGTTTAAATTTAAGTCTCGCCAATGCAAATTTGTGTGCCAAATGTGAGCGAAAAACAAACGAAACCATTCGCATTCACTTAAAAATTCAATTAAAAGTAATAAATTGCTAATTTATTTTTGGCTCGTTTGAGGTGGGGGCTAACCCGGGGGCGTATTGCCGTAAGAAGAAAATAAACTGGCGTTCATGTTATTTATTACCAAGTTCAAGGATTAAGAAGCAAGGATGCAAACACATTTAAATTGAATATGGCTATATAAAAATTTCGAAATCGATTTGAAATGATTTTTAAAAAGATTGGAAACTGCTCATAAAATAATAGCTAAGATCTGCTGTCATCTACGTATACCAATATATATTTTTTTTATACATTTTATTAATTTTTTCAAAATATTTTTAACCGACATCAAATAGGAAACCACAAATAATTGAAGCGTGTATATTCCTGTATTAAATTAAATTTTACTTTTCGTGTGATTAATTTTCTTGTAAGGAATTTCCATTCTAGACTAAAAAATATATTTAGTTGTTTATAGTTTTCTATGAGCTCCATTATTATTCAATTTAATTTGCCTAGAATAAATATGTATTCCTAGTATTTTTATTCCTTTATATTGCTAGTCTAAATATTAATTAAATTAAATGTTAATAGGGTTCAAATAGCATCCAAAGCCCTTTCAAAACTGCTTTCACTTTAAGGTCATGTCATATTTAGAAGGTCTCCAATTAATAAGAAGAACAGAGTTTCCCCATTGCGCTCGTGGAAAACAAAATAGCTGCACTTGCAAGCAAATTTGTCTATTGCAGTCTTTAAGGGCAAGCCAGGAGGAGTACAAATGTAAAGGGAATTTAATTTAATTTAATATTACAACTTGGCAGAATTGAAGAGACCATGAAATTTAAATCAGCAGACCCCAAAGACCCAGCAAAGAGCGAAGGGCGACGCTGCGTTGAGGTCTCCACCCACCGAGGCAAAAAGAAATAGGAGAAAAAGAGAAACGCCAGCTTGATAATAAGACGAAAAGCTCAAGGCAGCAAAATTGCATTTGGAAACTTCCAATCCCAGACGAGCGCCGAGCATTTAGGCGACATTGAGGGGCGAAGAAAACTGTGTGCGAGCGAAAAATGTGGCGACGAGAAAGCTCACGCACACACACAAACACACACACGCATACACTCATGCTCGTTTGCACACAAGCTGAGGCGCAGCCAATATGATTTAAAGCGGCGGCAGCGGGCCCCAAATGAGCGCCAACCGTTGCTCGCTCACACTCATACACGCACACATCCCCCACGACAGCTGGCGATGTTGTTGTTGCCGCTGCTGCTGCTGTGCATGACAATTCATCTCTTTCTTATAAACGCAATTTATCAAATGAAAACGACGAGCGAGCGACAGCAAAGATGAAGACGACGACACGATATCAAGTTGATGTGAATGCGGCTATGTGTGTGTGTTTGTGTGTGCATGTGTGTGTTTGTGTAACTGAAGCTGCGTGTGTGCGACGAACTCACTCAAATTCAGCTTGAACTGAGTGCCGAGTGCAATACGAAAGTCGCTCACAAAGCGAACAAAACACAAAAAAAAATTTAAAATGGCACATGAAGAAAAATAGGAGTTGCCGTCGGCGCTTGAGAAAACAACGACAACAACAACAGCGACAGCAACGATTTTCTTTTTGGCAGCCCCCAACTCGGTGTTACTGAAAAACCGCCATAATCTTGACAGACAAGTGCACACTCGCTCTCTCTTACACACACACACAAACGCTCTCGGCGCGCCGCTCTTCGCCGCATTGTTTTCGCTCGTATTTCACGCTCAAACGACAATTTCGCTGCACTTTTAATGGTTTGTTTTTGTTTTCGTTGCGCGCACAAGAAAGAGAGCGGTAAACGAGTGAAGCACGACGGCCCGAATTCGCCGCATTGCGCGAGTGGGCCAGCACGATATATGCGCATTCGCTTTTTATGGCAAGCCGAACAGCTGTTTCCGAGGCGCGTACAGTTTGGAAGTCACTGGATTTCGATTGCGTCCGATTTTCGGCGAGTTTTCTATTAATTTTGCACATGATTTTTACCTGCTTATTAATAGTATGTGTGCGCATAAATGTATATTTACCTGTCCGCGTGCATACGTTACCTTCCGCTTGGCTCAGCTACAGACTACAGCGAAATTTTGTGACTTTCAACGCTCGACACGGCCATAAACGGCTTAGGACCCGGCTTTGCCTGGGCCAGGACTCACGCCCGTAACTCACTGTGTGTAGTTTCGGCCAAGTCATTCAACTCGCCATGCAGCTCAACAGCAACAAACACAACAACATCTTTTGTTGTTGTTGTTGTGGGGCTGTTAAGGACCCAAATATTTCACAGACCTGGCCTTATTTTTAAGCCCGCGAGAAGCGAGCATTAAAGCCCGCACCAAAAATCGATCGAATACATAAATAAATATGCCGGTCATTGGCGGCGCCCACGCCCACGTCAGCCCCGCCCCGCACCGCCCGCTACACATGCTGACAAGTTGTCGTCTCGTCAGGGGGACGTCTGCTTTTGACAGCAGCCAAGTTCACAGTTGAAAAATGCTGTCATTAAACTTTCGCCCGAATTTCACGAGTAGGTCTTAAAGTCACTGCAATTTGTCAAGCGACAGGACGAAATGGAAGCGGGCAACTTTAAGGCTTGAATGGGAAGAGTAAAAGAGCGGCACTTACCTGGGCTGGGCAGGACTACAAGCTAAGGAGCACGCTTCCGCGAGCGAAGAATTCATCATACGTTACCTGCAATGGAAAAAGAGAAAATAATGGAAAATGCATTTAATTATCGTATAGACAGCGGAGTCACAATTTTCCCAGTTTCCCAGCGGCATGCAAATGAGCAGCAGGACAACAACAACAACAGCAACTGGAGGATTAAGCTGCATTTCAGCAGGCTGGCCACATGTGGCATGCACCCTCACACCCTCTCTCCTCCTTCTCTCCTCCTCTCTGTCCCCTCTTTTAAGCGATCTTCCGCAGCGCATTTGTCTGGGCTTTGTTTTCGGGCAGACATGAGAAAATGTTTTTCATTTTTGATTGATTGCCCAGAAAAACCACTTGAAACTGTCACAGACGAGAGGGGTGAGCGGTTGTATGGGACATCGGACAGCGAATGAAGTGAAAATCACTTCTACACACACACACACACACACATGCACACCCATATGGTTTTTCTAATGAAAAACTACTTATGGCATGATACTCGGGCTGCTATAAGTAAATAATACAACATAACTCAATAAAGAAGTGAAATGGGACGTGGCTGGGATCAGGAAATGCTCAATACTATATATATTCCACATTATTCGATATCACTTCAAGTTGTGAATAAGGTGAAACAAGTGTTTAAAATAATTATATTTTTAAAATTTGTTTAATATAATTAAACTATAAATGCAAATAATTTAGAATTTATTTATGTAATTTTTTATTACAAACAGCACTTGTTTTAGAATAATAATAGAATTAATTGTGTTTTGAATTGGAAGTTTAGTATTAATTATTAGTGTTTTAGTAAGAGCTGCTTTTTTAACTTTGTTGGAACGGTAAGTTTTGGGTTAAATTTGAATCCGTAAAGGGCCAAATAATGAATAATCATATTAAAGTTTCTGCTAAATAAAAATAATTATTTCTCATATATTTTTTAATTATTTTGCAATTTTATATTTAAGCCCCAGCATCATTTATGTATTCCATTTTAATCTAAATCTCTAAATGCACCAACGTTTATATAAATTTATTTATAAATATATTATTATTTTAATATTCGTAGGCAGAAATTCTTAAAAAAAAAGTGCATACAAACTGAACAAATTAATGTTCTCAAAATACGTTTGGAATAAATTTTGAACCTTTTGTTGTTTTTAAAATGTTTATTTGCTTCTTGAATATTCATACATGAAGTATGAATCATTCTTGATTTCGTAATAATCAGGTAATGCTGCACAATTAAAAAAACTCTTAAATTTTATATAAAATATTTGAGTATTTAATAATTATAACTTTTTTACGAAAATTTAAAAAAAAGCAAAATAAAAATTCAAAAACATAAATTTTTTGCAAATTCTTATTTTATCAACAATTGAAGTTTCGTTTTTCTTTTTTTAGAGAATTATAAAAGATGAATTGATACATTAAATATGTGTTTTATAAATGTATCAATATTTTTGTAAAAAGATCTTCAAAAGTACATAAAATCCTTTGTTTACGGGCCAGAAAAGTTTTGCAATGCCGATTGTCCGATTGCGGCTGGAGCCCAAAATAATGAGAATAAGGAAAAGCTGCCCGTTCCCGAATGTCTCCAGCTTGTCGGAAAACTATTGGCACGTTTTATATAAGACACACACACACACACACACACGCACAACAAGCGCAAGGCAGAGAGAGAGAGAGAGAGAGAGAGAGAGAGAGAGAGAGAGAGAGAGAGAGCTAGAGTGACAGAGAACGAGAGCAAATAATAATCTACGAAAAATAAATTTATGTGCATTTCCGTTTTTGTTTTTTCCTTCCGTTTAAGTAAATAACAAATATTATTATCGCTCGGCCACAGCCAAAGGAGGCAAAGGAGCCAAAGGACATGGCCGAATGGAATGGACAGAAAGGCGAGCCAAGTTCTCATTGAAGATAGTTCGTCAGTTCGGCGACAACAACAAAGTAAATAAAATGTGCACCAACTAGCAACAGCAACAACAACAACAAACACAAAAGCCATGCAAACAACAAAATTAAATAATGCCACAAACGATTTCTTATGAAATGTTCAAAAATATACAACACCCCGACAACATCGACAGCGGCACACACACACACACACACACACACAATCCATCCGGCATAAGCATGGGGGGGGAGGGGCCAATGCGATTTGGGGGGAGGCCTCTGCTGTGTTGGGAGTCAGAACGGAAGCCGCCGCCGCCGCCGTCGAGCTCTACAAACAGCAACAACAACAACGCGACTTCGGCCTGTACATACACAAGACCAACAACAACAACAACAGGAACAATAACAACAACAACTCAATGAAATTATTAATGGTCGAAAACTGCAGTTCGGCCCGTCGACGGCAGCTTGGTGACCAAATGGTCAGCACACGACGCTGCGGCCCAGGAGCTGGACAACACACACACACGCACACACGGAGAGTGCACACACTCCGGGGGCAGCCAGGCAAATAAATAAATAAATAAACAACAAACTCTAATTAAACGTTGTTTCGAGTGTGTCGGCATTTCGATAACGCTGCCAGGAACGTGGCCCCGGGCCAGGCCAGCGTCCTGTGGCTGCTTCAGCCACGGCTCCAGCTTCTGCTGCTGCTGCTGCTTTTGAGGCTGCTGCCGTTGCTGCTGCTGCTTTATCGGACTTCTCGCAGCCATTTGGGAAGCCTTTCGGCTCTGGCGCTGGCCTCTTGCTTGTTAAAACTTGCCAAAAATTCAATCTGTTTACCCATAAGCCAAACAATGAAAACAAACGCAAAAGCAACAACAACAACAACCACAAGCTGATAATCAAAGTGCAACAATTTCAATTTGGGCTCAAGGTCGTGCGCAATGTGGCAAAACTGATGCCGAAAAAAACAGCAACAACAAAAAAAAGAAGCTCTAAAAAAAGCACAAAAATTGCAAGACAAAAAAATTGTGTTAAACTATTGTTTCGACTATACACTCAAAGAAATTAACAAGCACTTTTTATTTACAGCAAGTGCAAACTTTGTATATGTTCTTGACACATAACTAAACTAGTCTCGAAAAAATTAGTTTTTTAATAGTAAATTTTTTAATTTACGAAAAATCAAATACAAGTAAAATATTATTCAGTTATTATTAAACATTTATTAAAGTTTAAAATTAATATAAATAAGAATGTTTTAATTTAGCGCAAGATATATAAAATTTGTCTTTATATTTAACAACTCCGATCCAAATCCTGACTAAAATACTTTCTGACAAATTCTGTTTCGCTTCAAATTTGTTTACCATTTTAATTGTTATTGCAAATAAAAATTGAATATTGGTCTCGATTGATTTTGTGCTTAATTTAAAAAAAAACCAGTTGACAGCTTAATTATAATATAATAATAATTATTAACGGGTAATCAAAAGATAACTGATAAATCCGTTAATAATAGATTAGACAAACGATTAAAAAAATTGTATTATGTATTGTCGTTTCATTTTATTTACTGTGAAATTTATAATTGAAATGCGTTTTTGCATTATAATAAATATAAACCTTATAATGAGCAAATACTTTGTATACATTTTATTACATTGAAAATATTCTATACTTAAGCACGTAAATCATATTCTTACTTTTGACGTTAAGTAAAAATTATTATTGAATGATTTATTTATGTTTTTTTTGTGACTTTCAACTTTGCAAACCAAACTGAATAGCTAATTTGAAAAGTTCAATAAATTGTTATTGTTGTTTGTTTTGAATATCTTCGTGTAGAAATCGATTCTGAAAAGTAAATCAGTTCTAGTGATGTCAGATTCGAATTGGGATCGAATGACCCGGCTGACCTTTAGCGTGACAGCTCTGAAATGTCAGAGCTCCCTAAAAGCGTTGGCCATCAAAGCGCGGAAATGCTGCCAAACCGGCTAACTGGCTTCTGACTAACTGACTAGCCAGTTAGTCAGTTAATCCCCCAAAAATGTAACATTTTTTTCGCTTTTAGTTTTTTTTTGCTGTTGCCAACAACATTTGCATAACAAAAGTGGCTTCAATTCGAAATTTATAAATTGATTTTATTTGGCAAATGCAAAAATGTTGCAGGCTAAAAATAAAAATCTTGGATAACAAAGTCGGGAACATTGTGGGGCCGGAGGCACAAAAAGGGAAAAGCTCAGAGGCTCCCTGAACCGCTGGAGATCTTCTCTTGTGGGACGAGTTCTTATTTTATTTTTTTTTCGTTCGTTGTTGTTGTTTGAGTTGTTTGCGACTTGGCGAATTATTACATTTTTAATGCTGGCATTTACGTCAAATTAAATTTAATTGTCATTTCAAGCGAAAAAAACACACAAACACACAGAAAACAACAATGCGGCGTTTCTCTCGTCCTTCTGTGTGTGCAATAATAAACGCCAATAAATATGTATAAAGCAATAAAAACAGGCATTGACGAAAAACAGGAAAAGAGACTGACGCAGATTTTTTGGTAGAAGGACCGCAAAAGGTGCCCAAAATTAAGTATATATTTAAAAGCGATATGACGTAATTTTCAGGTTGTTAAACGCATTTCCTAATTATCAAAACCCATAAATTTGTTTGAATTGTCAGCTTTGGAGAGAGCTACGAGCTATAACCGTTAGCACAGCCATAAACTTCGCGCCGGCATTTCCCCTACGTAGCATTGCACTCTTGCTCTCCTCTTGCCATAAATTGAGAGGGGCAAGCGAGAGCGCAGCTCACTTCCCCTGCCAATTACAACACACAGCTTGCTTACAAAGCACAGTCGTGCATGTAGATGCTAGTGTCGTCTCGCTCTGTCTGCTGAAGCTTGACGAACTGACGGGGGCTGTCACTTGGGTCCCGCCACCATTATGGAAAGTGAAATGGATATATCGCTAATGCGCCTGCACATAACAAGGTCGGCAATAAATCAAATGGGCAAGCGGACAGAGGGGAGGCGCTGCACAAAAATACGAGCAAAAAAAAAATAACACGGGGCATTGGCTGGACGTCAACAAGAACATCGGCGGCGGAGTCAGAGGTAGCGCCGGCGTCGACGTTTGACAAAAATCAAATCAAAATGCCATAAAATACCCCAATGCTGGGCAGCCCTATGGCAAAGGGGAGCACTGAGCAGGGTGCAGGCAGCGGGACGCAAGGACTGTGCCTGGCCTGCGTGCGTTGCCAAACAACAAATGAATTATATGCAATTAATTGAGCGCAAATTTGCAAAATACTTTCGTGTGTCTGCGCCTCATGCCGATTGCCCATGTGTGTGTGCGTATGTGGATGTGTGTGTGTGTGTGTGTGTGTGTGTGTGTGTGTGGGCGATTATAGTCAGATATGATGATGGATATGCCTAAAAACGAATAGTATGCTGTTGATTGTGTATACGCCCCGCATGCACTAAAACCAATTTCAGTGGCATTGCTCGGATTTTTCTAATCATCTAAATTTTATGCACAAATTGCTGCAGTTGATTGAATGGCCCAAAATATTACAAATAATTTGAATAACTTACGCGAGGTAATATAATTTTTTGTATTGTTTGTTGCTTATACATCAAGAACAGATCAAGTAAAAAATAGTGTTCATCTCAATCAAAAAATCGGTTTAAAGAAGTTGCCAGAATTTATTTTATTATTTATATGAGTTTTACGCATCGGTAATATTTTAAAATGAAATCATATATATGTTGGGAGAAAAGCTTGAATTTAAATTTAAAGTCAATTATAAAGAGAAGATAAACATGAAATAGCTTAATTTCATTATTTTCAATTTGTTTTGATATCAAAATAATAATCCAGAATACTTGTAATATATATTAAATAAATTCTAAATATTATTGATAAAAGTCCTATTCTACATTATATTATGTATAATTAATAAAAATACAAAATTTTCAAAACAGAAATAAGTCAATTATTGATAAAATATATTTTTAAGAAGCTTTCGGAAAGAATCTTGCTTTCATATGTATTGTTTTTTTTTTATTATTTTATTAACTGCAAATGTTCTAAATATGTCTTAATTTGATGATGCTTCCAGTGGCAGGTTTAACTGACTATAAACTTCCCCCAAAATTGATGTTTTCGTGACTTCATAAAGTAGTCTATAAATTTCTTGAAGCGTTTCGACAGTTTTGTCATCTGCGCTGATGTTTACCCAACTTTCTCGTTGTCTACGCTGCTCCCTAGCCCAACCGTTTCCATGAGAATATATTTTACGATTTTTATATAGCCCATTGTGCATTACATTTACATTACCCGATGATATTTTCACTTGAGCATTTTACGAGCAACAAATTGCGCTACAAATTATACGATAAATAGAAAATTATGACAATCCATGTTGTTGTGTGCGGCGACCACAGTACCTCGAACCTCGAACCCGACCCCGACCCACGATCCTGAGTGGCAGTTCCAGTTCCATTCCTGGTAGTCGACCCTTTCACCGGCCACCGTGCCACACGAAACAGGCTCGTAAAAATTCCCGTTGCGTCTATTTGATGGCCCAGTAAGTGTTATCATTATGACAACTCAGAGTTCCACTCGGACAGTTTACAAGCTGTCAAAGTTGGTTGTGTAAATTAAATTGTTGCTCCTTTTATTGATATTTCATTGCCGCTGGCTGTGATTTGGCCTCGCCTTCGTGCCCCCCAACCACCCCGGAATTTCCCAAAAGAAAAAGACCAACAGCAACAGCGCTGGAGATGGAGAAAATTTGGAACGCACTCAGAAAAGTCGTAAAGTTGCGCACGTCGAAACAAAAGAAAGTTTTTACGAGCGTTTCTTTATACACTCTGCGAACTGCAGAGAACTAGGCGAGAAAAGGCAAATAAATTATGTTGGCCTTGCTGTAGGTACAAACACACACACACACACACAGCAAGTTAGTTAGGTAGGTGTTATTCGTTTTTCGTTTTTCGGCACGGCTTCAAGGACCTTGCCTAATAACAGGTTGTCGTAATGGGTTGAGGCCCGTAGCATCGAGAGGCTCGTAAATTTCGTGTTAATTGAGCATTTCACGCCTCGACTGCACTTGCCTCGGCTCTGGCCAGGAATGCAACGTGACCCATTAACGAACTTGTCAAAACTGACAAGTGCTACGTCATAAACTCGACCAACTTATCGACCATTTCCATAAACTAACCAATCGATGGCCCAGTCGATCCTTTGCGTCCCGCCGATCGGCCATCTCGAGGCCGGCGATCATTCAGCTGCGCTGCGATTTTAATTTAAGCCCGGCTGAGCCCCACTGCGTTGGACATGTCATATCGTTACCAAATTGATATGTATATATTGGGTCGGCCCACGACCAAAAAATTCCCACAAGGTAAACTAAAATAAACATTCTGCGAAATAGTAAATGCTTTTTTTGACACAGCCTAATGCCACTTAATTCCGATGTTTGCGCTGCCTTCTGCCATTGTCGTTACACTTGCCGTTGGGCGTTTATCATTCGAGCGGACCCCATAAGTAAGCGTCACTACAACAGGAAAATAGCTTTAGACAAAGCACCCAACACAGCAACAGCAACAACAACAGCATTTACTATAGAGAAGTCCAAGTCTGTGTTGGACTGGGGCGCGCCGCTCTGCAATATCCACTCAATCATTCTCGTTCACTTCACAAACGTTTTAACTGATCGCTCAATCACTGATATTTTGTTCAGGTGCTGCCACAGAGACGTGGCAGATATCGGCCCAGGTAGCGACCGACAGGCCGACAGACCGACCCTCTAGCAAACCTTTTAGCCCTTACCCCCAAGCCACATACGGGAGAGAGCTTTGGGGCTGCCCAAAATTGTAGGCATTGTGTTTATTTTGGTTGATAGCTATCTGCGCATTTTCCGAAGGCACCCACGTGATTGTCTACGCAGCTGATAAGCAGCCTAAAGATAGCCAAAGGTCAACAGGCCAACACGGGGATGTCCAGTCCATTATCAATTGTTTGCCATTGTGAGAAGAACCTTCGCATTATCTTAGAGTGTGCAAAAAGCTTACATTCGTAATAGCATTTTGATTTTGGGAAGTATTAAACGGATTCTATTGTTAGTCATACGTAGCCAAATAATAGTGTTTTAAATATATTCAAATATTTATTCACATTTTATGTGCATACCAATTCAAATCTCATTAAAGCTTTAAAACGTTTTCGCTTTGCTTTGTTTTTGCCAATCGATTGTTTTACAAATGTTTGTTGTATAAAGATAAATATATAATTTAAATATGTGAACTTGAGAACGCAGTAAGAACCTTTTTACTTATATATATTTACTTATATATATATATATATATATATATATTATTAGACAGACACCTAAATTGGTGTACGGCATTTAAGATTTCAAGAAATCAATATTAGGAAATATTAAATGTTCAATCTAAACTGTTATTTTTTATTGCACGATTAAGTATGGAATTACCCGACGGACAAACCGTCAGTACCCTTTAAATAAAAATTCTTCGCTTATAACTTATATGTATGTATATCGCATACCCCTAACAATAATTAAATAATTTTATAATCATCAAGAGAGTAAGTTGTTCGTGTAAAATTTGAAATATATGTTTGTCTATCAGATAGAGTGTGGGAGTATTAACTATAAGAGTGTTAACTTTAAGTGCTATAGTCACCAAATGCTGCAGATAGACTTAAGTAATCTTTAAGAAACATCGAGTCAACTATAGGTTTTAAAATTATCATTTTGCATGTTTGCATGTCGGTTACACCCGATAGCAGTCTTGTTGATTTAGTTACTTTACATTTACATTTAATTTATTTAAATTAAAATTATTTAGAGTGTAACGTTGAAGATAACGATTACTCAGTACACGGTATCTGTTAGACAAGCACTCTAGATTGGAGTGATTTAACCTACATATTTTAGAGTGGAGTGTGGGTGTATTGAACAGTCGCACCAATCGATAAGTAGACCTCATCAATTTTGTAATGAAAGTGATGTGTCAAAAAGTTGGACTCGTGTTAAATGAATCATCATTCAATATTTGTGACAGACGCGATATAAGCCGCCCGATTTTGTCAAACCATTTAAAATCAATTATAGCCTGCTATCATGATCTATGGAAATCAAAGCTAATTTTAGCTACCCATCAAAAGAAAACGTTTTCAGGTGTGATTCACCTATCGACATCGAGCTGCAATCGAAACTCATTTAATCAACGAATAATTCGCAACACACTACTGTTAAGATTGGCCATATAAATCCCATCAAAAACGGACCAGTCCGAGTCAAAGCCAAAGCGTGTAAAATTTTACGATCCTGAGATCGTAGCTGCTATGAAAATAAAACTCCTACGTGGACCGGGTTACCTTTAATTTGATGCTAAAATACTGATATGCAACCAGGCGGCATTTAAATTGCAAATAAAGTTGGCTTTTATGATTGGCTTCTATTAGCAAAGTAAACTATCACGTGTTAAATTGCCCGATCCTGGTAACAATAATAAAGGAGACAGCGCTTAACTTTTTTATGAATTTATTTTAATGTGCAGGCAATAAAAAAAATGCCACAGCCCGAGCGAAATTAAATTTAATATGAAGCAGAAGCTGCCATGAAGTGAACATGTATATAAGTATATACATATATACACGGATATATGGCCAGCAGCTGATTAAATAGCTAACTGACTGACTGACTGACTAACTAGTTCGCTGACTGACTGATTATCCTGTGACTGCCTGTACCTATTCAAAGTGCGTTTTTCCAGTATTCCCATTTTAAAGTGTGCGCAAGGTGTCGTCTTACATGTGCAGGGAACAGCCCTGTAAGGATCTGCTTGGCTGGTTCCGTGGGCCTAGGGAAAGCAAAAGTGATGCACAGTTGGAGTTTTGGGTAATAGAATTAAGAACGCATCGTTTGCTGCGCTTCGCTGATTGTTTTGTTTCAATTTCTGGTTGCGCCCCAGACAATCCACAAGATATTGTATCTGAGTCCTGCACGCTGCACAGTTTTTCTCTAAGTGCCAGCGTGTTGTTGTTGTTCTTGTTTTTCAACAATTTCCTCGAAGCGCGTCTAGCGTCTAGCAGAGTTCAGCTGCAGTTTTCAAAGGAAAAGGGAAAAAGGTCGGCGTACCTGAAAATCCGCTTAGTGGTTGTTACTGTCCTCATTTTTGACGACAAGAAGTCAACCTCTCGATTTACGACCATTTTGTTTGAGTAATTTCTGGCCTGTGGCTGTGTTGACTGAAGCGCATCGTACTCGCCAGGACGATCGAGGACGAGACCACATGCCCGACAGTTGTGTAAATTTACAGTACAGTTTTTACTTTCAGCTGTCGCTTCACTTCCTGACTCGAGGCCCCTCGGGAGCAGACCAAGAGTGACTCAATTTGAAATTCCTTTTTGATTTCAAGATGCAAAATGATAATGATAATAATATATATATGTATATGGAGTCCAGCCACTTTTAATGTCATGTTTAATGGCTCTGTCCCAGTGTCGTAGTCATATAAATATTTGATGGCCTCCGTCGGGTCGAACCCTGGCATATTTCACGGCCTCATTTGTTTGGGCATTTTTATGCGCATTTCCCAATCAAAGCGTTGTTCAAATGACCAAATAGAAATGTTCACGATTCAATTAAATGATCGTAAAAAGTCCACTGAATGCTTGAACGTTGGAAAAACGTTTGCTTGTTTAGCCAGTAGAGCCTGAAGTTATTCTCGTATGCTCGTAAAATTTTCCAAATTGTTGTTAGAACATAAAAATCACCTAAAATTGGTAATAAAATCAACGGCGGAAAATGGAACTGAACCTGTGTCCCCCTCAAAATCGATTGAGATACAATGCCAGATAGAGACAGAGACAAATTCATAATGTCCAAACGATAAGACTTATCACGTGCGTGGGCGACTGAATGAAGATGTATTTACATGCTCACTGTGTAGAATTTAGAATGTCGAACATTGGGCAGAGCCTGAGGAAGGGGATGCGTTAAATTATTTCTACAACATACATAAACCTATACAGTAGATGTAGAGATATGATAAAACAAGAAGAAAAACAAGATTTAAAACATTATCAGGCGTATAATATATTTTCACTGGTTTTTTAATCTCAAAAAGCACTGATCTAAATTATATAGCAATATATTATATAAATTGAACAATATAAAGAACAAGAAAGAACGCTGCAGTCGGGCTAAAATGTCATTGAACATGACAATCGCTCTTCGTAAAATACAATTTTTTTTTACAAAAAATCAATCAAAAAATTTGTTTCAAAAATGCACTGATTTTAAATGTAGAAACGATGTCAATGAAAAATCATGACCAAAATGCCAAAGATGAATTCAATTCAGTTTTGAAAAAGTTATGGGTGTTTAAAATGTGCATCGGATTTGCATAAAACCTTTATACCTTTTTGTAACCATTTTTAAAGAATTCAAGGCATAAATAAAAATGTATATATTTATATCAGATATAACTTTCTTAATGCGTTACAAATTTTAAGTAAAAACTGTAGCTGTAAAATGTCTTTCGTTACCATCAATGATTGCAAATGGTAAAGTGTCCTCTCTAATCGGGTACAGTGAATAAAATACACAAAGTCGACATAACAACTGCACATGCAACAGTTTCACTTAAAGTCCCCATCCTCACTAAATGCCTGCAGGCAAATCAACATCAAAATCAACATCAAAATCAAATTCATTGTACGGCACATGGGCCATGACCAGACAAATAGACAAACGCAGTGGGAAAGTTGGGAACTGCGATTGCGTCGGGTTCTAAATGTGGCAAACGCGAAAAACCGTTAAGCATCAATTTTGACGCGCCATAAAACTGCAATGAAGTGATAAGTGCCGCCGCAGCAACAGCAGCAGCAGCAGTGGCTAAGAGCAACAGGAATGTGCAGTTGATAGATATTTGCAGGCAGCCAAGGCCCAAAGCCAACTGAATAAACTCGAAACCAAAACACAGGCGACACCAACAACAACGGGAACATCGAGCCGTAGCTGTCTGGCGGTCGGACATCCGTATCTATGAGATAACAATGCAAATGCAATCACTCTGCATATGTATGTATATGTGGGTGTCCGAATGCCTGAATGTGTGTATTTGTGTGAGTATGAGCTATATGCGACAATCAAACAAAACAAGACTTTTATGAACACCGCGGGAAGTTGACAGCTTGCGTCATTGCCATGATATGCAAACTGTAAATGCAGAGACCCCACAATCCCACCCCCCACTTGCCCACTTCCCCAACCCCGCCTGACGCCCACATGAACGCCGACAATCTCATTGTTGTTGCTGCCGTTGCAGGCTGTTGCTGGTTTGCCAATTTTATTGCATCGCGTGCCCAATTATGTATATGGATATGGATATGGCTATTGGTATCGGCCCATCATCATCGTCATCATCATCATCGTCGTCCTCATCATCAACACGATTCATTTTTACAGCCCAACAGCAACAAGCAACAGTTCACGACAACAGCGACATGAAAATGGAAATAAAATTTTGTGATGCATTTTCACGTGTATGAAATTTGATTTGATTATGACAAATGTTCACGTGTTGTACTTTTTGGCAATGCACTTTGTAACTGTAAATGTTCCAACGTTGAAAGTAACTCTTGACACTACCTGTTAACCTCAAAATGCAACACGTGTTAAAGATAACAACAAAATACTAAATATCAGATAATGATAGTTTTGACTATTAGTGCTCTGTTCAATAGCTTTCCACCTTTTTCTAGCTTAAACTTTACGACAAACAATATTGGTCAGATTCTTCACACCCAAGCCAATCTGAATTAAGTTTTCTTTAAATCCGACTTTTGGGTCGATCTAATGAAAACCAAAAATGTGCCTTCAATTGTTCGGACGAGAAACACGAATACAAATAATTTTTTATGCTCATAAATAAAGTCAAATGTTCATATAATCAAACTATATTGCTTAAAATCTATATACATAATTAGTGACTTATATATATGGGCATGGGATATACCAAAAACTAAACATTTTATGTGAATAGTTTTGGCCAAAGTTTTAAATATTGAATACTTTTGCGAGATTAATCTCTATAGATAATGTTCAATTTAAATATCACAACACTTTTGATCTTTATGATGTCAATAAAATATAATTAAATTTTTCTAAAAAGAAAAATTATTGCTTTTAACAAGAATTCACTTGTATTTGCTGCATTTGAGTGCATTAAACTGGTAATAAAGTTTGTCTAAAAAATTGGTCAATACCCATTTATCATTTAATTTATACGTTGTAAAGCTGTTAAGAAATAACTTGGGTCAGTCTTAATTGGCACATTTTATTAAAAAAAAAAAAAAATACGAAACGTTCACTTGGCCTGTTATATGTCAGTTTTATGTGGCTCTGTATAAGCAACTATGTCTGCCACTCAATCTATTCATTAAAAGTGTTTTAGAGATTTTTTTCGAGAAGTTCGGACAACTTTAATTGGCGTAATTGAAAGGACACAACTTTAAACACTCAATGTATTCAACGTGGCATAAAACACCTCCTTCGAGTGCTTATATCGGGCATCAAATCAATTTCATATCTCTGGCCAATCTTATCGCAAATCGGTTTTCTAGCACCGCAAAACCAGATAGAGACGTGGACAACTAATTGACTTATAGGCAACTAAAGCATTTACAGCAACCACTTGTACAGCAATCAGTGCCGGCTATTAAGTGACGCAGCAACACTCTGTTTAATGCAACACACCTCAAAGAACGAGGCCGAGGCGGCGGTGGAGAGGCAGAGCCACACCCAGAACCTAGACCGCAACCCAACCCATCGCACTTTTGAATATACATAAATTATCTTTATTGGCTGAATGTCCAGGCGGCCAACTGACAAGTGAGCAACCAGCCAATTGCCGGTTGTTGTCCAGGCAAGTCATTCAATCAGCATTTGCTCTGCGGCATTGTTGACACCGCAGGCCCAAAATGAGGCTTGTTAGTTGCAGGCACCGGAGGAGCTGGCGGTGCAGGCGGCGAATCTGCATCGTAAATCAATTGAAAATCCATCAAAAGGCGCTCATTGTATTGAGATTGCAACTAAGCTCGAGTTGAGCTGGTTGGGCACACAACATAATTTCATAATTTTCGCAATGCTAAAACAAGAACGAACAACAACAACAACAATGGCGAGAAGCAGGAATAACAGCGACCATAACAACAACCACAGAGGCGTTGCCAGTTCCACGGCTGTGCCAATTGACAACTTAATCCTGCGACATGTCAGTAGAGGCTCAATGAGATTTACACTGCTCGCCAGCTCCCTCGCCCGCTCGCCCACCCGCCCCGTGGCCGGCATTTGTCTGCGTTGAGTCAGCGAAAAGTTGCGGCGATTTTTCAACAGGCTGGTTCTTGGCATGGCTTATTTTTGGCCCCGTTAACGGGTTGATTGACAAACTACAAAGGTGTAATTATTTTTAATAAAATTCTCGCTGGCAACAGTCGACGACCATCGTCGCATGTCGCTCAATGCCGTGAACACAGTTTGTGCTGCAGTTGTTGTAGGTTTTCAATCAATTTGCAAGACAACCAGCATGCCGCTAGCACCCCTTAGCCCCACACCCGCCCGCCCCCACTCCACTCTCGACGTGGCACACTCATCCACACTCCGGCCGCAATTATGTCAGCATGCCAGAGCATAAATTACACATTACGAGAGCGCGCGCTTAGAGCGGACACAGATCGGCCAGAGATCGGCTCCAAATGAACGTCAACTGCGGTGTCGCCATCGACCATCGCGCCGCCCCCTGCCAGCCCCCTCCTGGACCGCGCTGATACTGAGGCCATAAATCTTGCCCTGGTGGCGCGTTACTCATGCGCAATGTCCTCGTCGCCGTAGGCCTCCACATGGAGACCAGGAAACCCAACAACCAGGCAACCAGGTGAGCAGCCAGCGCACAGCCATCTTTTATAATCGCATTGCGACTAATTATCGTATCTGCGAATTATTATGGACGCGGTTTGCAAATTGTGTGCTCGCGATGCTCGACTAGTTACGTGATTAGATTTGGTCGCGGGCGAAATACTGTCAACAACAAATTCCGTTCAATTGAGTTGACAAACTTTGTACCCTATAATAGTTTGGGCTTTGAAATAATACTACATTTTATTTCAAAATAATGATGAGAATAATTAAATGGGATTGTTGTTTATAAAACATATTTACTTATTTGTTATTTATTTCTAGGTGTAGATGATGCTTTGCAAACTGAATAGCAAGATTTATTTTAAGAAAATGCTAAAATAAAAATGTAAGATTTAAGTATATAAAACGTTCTTTCTAAAGCCAAACTTATCTCAAAATGTCTAAATCTAATTAAACAAATTTTTTGAAGTGAAAAGAGTATATTCGTTTTTACTATGTCTATTTTACTGTCCAATTAACAACAATTAATATTTTGTTTACTTAAAGAAAGATATTAATTTTCTTTGGTATGCATTCAAATTCAAGAGTTTTTGAATTAGAATACACTCAGAAATTTTAATTTTTTTTTTCTTAAAAAAATTTGAAAACAAGAAAATAATGTCAGTTGCTTAAATTATTATGATCGAATATGTATTGTTTTTTTTTAATGTTTGAAATAATTTTCAATAAATGCAAAATAAAAGAAAATCAGGTGAACATAATTATACACTGACACAAGATTATTATTTTTTCATGTTACACAATTCTTTTTGAGAAACCATAAACGAATCTCTTTTAATGATGATTTTATAGACCTCACCAGTTTTAGAAATTTCATAAATTGCTTGATCATAGGGGATTTCAAATTCAAGTGCGCCATTTGCTGTTCAGGCATTATGTCCAGTCATTTATGGCCCACAGTAAAATCGTAAATGATCATGTTTAGTGCGTTTTTTTTCGCATCTACTACTATTTGATTAACCAGACTCGGTTGATCCCAGTGCCCCTGGTGCCTCCATCGGCTGGTGTTTGTGGCTGCTGAGCTCTCTGGTGATTTGGTTTGTTGTCTTAAGGCATTTTATTTGGCGCCATAAATCTATCAACGCCGGCGCTACGCGTGCGCATGCGCAAACACTGAGCGAATCGGCTGGTCCAGACCAATGCTGGCCAAGGCTGCCCAGAGACGAGAAACAGAGCCGGGTATCTGGCGGATAGCATGTATACATGCTGATAGGCCAGACGAGCGGCCGGCCGAGGAAGATTTACGGCTGGCAAACGCAAATGTTGAAGCCCGGCTGAGAGCATTTTAAGTTTATGATACGAAAATCAGATTGCTTTATTGTATGCGAAATGGATCGATGTTCACTGCAGCCACGAGTCGAGGGCAGTTGTCTGGCTGGGCGTGCAATTGGATTGGATCCGATTCGTATTGGTCCTGCGCACAAATTCATTTATATTTATGATTTGTGAATTGGGTTTTATGATGATGTTATTTGTGGTCGGTCATACAATCTGACCGAACTATTACATTTTTACGGGCTGGCTAAAAGTGTGAATTTGCCACTTCATTTGAGAGCTTGTAAAGACATAAATTATACCAGAATATACGACTGACTGTGTGTGTTTGTGTGTGTGTTGTGGCGCCCTGGTAGCCACGGTTACTTAGCGCTTTTTATGGCCATGTGAATTGGGCGTTGCGAGTTCGAAAGTGTTGAGCATTAAAGTTCAACTGTGCAACAACAGCAGCAGCAGCAGCAACAACAACAGCGCTAGCCACAAGAGCCAACGTCAAAACAAAACAAACAGACGGCATTAATGACGACTACAACGGCGACTACATCAACCGGGAATCGGGGGACGACTGTGAGCAGAGTGGCCAAAAAATATATTAATGACTTATCAAGGATAATTTGACAATGCGCAATAAATCAAACAGGGCGTGTGGTTTTCTGCTATCCCCCTCTATCACTCTTTCTGCTCCCCCCTGTCTCTCTCTCTCTTCCACTCTTTGCCTGTGACGTGAACGGTGACGGTGACGGTGACTGGTGACCGGTGACAGTGAGCATTGCCAGCACACAAACCGAGAAAGCAAACCAAACCCGTAGGTATGAATGCTGCATGCAATGACAACAACAACAACTGCAACAGCAGCAGCAACAACAACAACAGCAAATGCGAAATGCGATGCTGATGCTTAATTTCTGGATAAGGAGACGGACGCACGCGTGGTGGCCAGCAAATTGGATGCCCAGCTGTGTAGCTGCGGACTGTGCCATAACTTAACACCTTCGCTGGAGTGCCCGGCCAGGTACTGCACTCAAATGCGAAAAGCAAACGCCACACATGTCCAACAGGGTTGCTCAAGATAATAAAATTGTAAATTCTTTTGTTAGGTTCTTAATATCAATTAAAAGGTATAAACTTTTTTATTTTTTCAATAAAAATGTTTGTGTTTTATATATTTTTCTATATCATAATAATATTATTTTTTATATTTTCTAAAATTCGAAGGAAATTTCTTAAAATCCAGGGCTTGCAATTTTTGATTTGGTTAAAAAACTTAAAATAATTAATTATTGTTTTGTTTCGTAATAATTGGATTAAGGTATGCTAGACGTCGCTTTTATTCATCAATTAGTATCTAATGTTATTCATAGTTTAAAACTTTTAATTTTATTTGCTCTCAAATTTTTGGGGAATTCGTTCAAAAATCTACTATAAATATTTTATACGAGCTAAAGGACACCCTACCAAATAACCAAATTTGCACACACACTTACTCACACACACATTTGCACATTTGAACAGTGACCACAATGACACATGTGAGGGACACATAATTTTGTATGGTATATATTGTACGTAAGTATTCGTATGTTTGCTTATTTTTTTCGTGTTGCCTGCTTTTTGTTGTAGTTATTTTTTTTAGGCTCGTGCATAAAATATGATTGCGTTTCATTTGTATCTACAAGATTGAATTTCTCTTAGGCGCGAGCGAGTTTATGAGCTTGTCAATTTTCTTTTTATTTATTTATATGCATATCATACCAGGCCGAGGTGCGGGCGCAGGCACGGGCGCGGGGATGGGAACGTTGGGCGGGACGGGGGCACGGTTGCTGCTTGATTTCATAATAATAAGAATACAATATTGAAAATGGTCTGTGGGCTGATCCCACTCGTGGCCGCCATCGCTCAGATCATGGCTGGGTTCCTTGGCTCTGGCTACGGGCCATTGTTGTTGCCAACATCAAAGTGAACCGAAGCGTGGAGCTGCAATTGAAGCTGGAATTGGCGTCGTGGCTGTTGTGTTGTGTTGTGCGTTGTTTGTTGTGTTGTACGTAGCCTCACCTCACCTTAAGCTTGTAACATTTTATTGTAATTAAGAACATGTAAGTTGTAAAGAGGAGTCGTTGCTGTTTGTGTCGCATCGCATCGGAGGCCCCACCTTATATGGTTGTCTCCTGTCTCGTGTCTCCTTCGCATTTGCAAATTTGTGGCGGCTGAAGTCAAGAGGGCGAGACAAAGTCAATTGCATTCTTAACCCTTTATGCTGATCAGCCAGCAAGCACACTAACAACAACAGCAACAACAACAACAACGGCGACAACAAATAACAGTACAACTCTAATTAAAAATTAACACACTTCTGCGGAACGTCGACTCGAGGAGGGGCAGGCAAAAGAGCATTCGTATAATCAGGCTAAATTCAAGTCTATTATGGCCAGGCTCAGTCCGCAGATTGGCCGCATGAGGAACGTATAAACAGCATCTCATTTGAAGTCATCATTAAAAACGACGAGCGATGCGCCAACAACATGCAGATACTCAGCCAGACACTGGTACCCACCCGTTCAACCCACCCGTTCCCACCGCTGACCACCGTTCCCACCGCCGATCCTCGACGCGACGAGGCGACTGCAAACACGGCGCACACTTGAGGCCATGTAATCAACGTTTGCTTACTTCATTTAGCGTGCGGCAGAAGAAAAGCGAAACATGCATACAATCAGCGTTGGTCAGACAAATGAACGTGGGGCAGCAGCAGCAACAGCAACAGCGGCAGCAGCAGCAGCATCAGCAGGAGCAGGACCAGATGCCGATGTGCCGATGCCAATGTGATGCCAGTCTTAGCTGGAGACCGTTGCTGGAGCAGCCAGGCTGCGCTTGTTGGCAATGATGTATTTTTGATTTCGTATCTTATATTACCAACAACAAGCCAAAGCTACAACACCACCACCAACAACAACAACAACAACAACAAAGTGAATTCCAAGTGTGACTCTGGGCTGGTGTTGTTGCTGTTTTGGCCGGCTGCAGTCATCGTCACAACGGAGATCTCTCACAGACCAGCCAAAAGCCAACAAAAGTTGATTTCGGAATTTTTATTTTTGATTGTGATGATTGTGCATTGAAATTTGATACATTTTGGCCCGAACAGCCTGGGATGGCAGTTAACTTGTTGTTGTTCTTCGTGTTGTATGCAAAAATGTTGGCTAGTCGACAAGGCATTGGCTGAAACTACTGCTAACAACCAGAAACAGGCAGACGGACTGAACGACAGAGAGACAGACAGGGCAGCAAGCAACATTAATAAGATTGGCATCTGCTGCTTGCAGTTCAAATGTAATTTCTCATAAACCAAAGTGGGCTGACTGGGTGTGGTGTGGTGCCTGTGGTTTGTCGGCCTGGTCCTGGTCCTGGTCCTGTTCCTGCTGTTCGCCAATTGTATTTGACCATCAAGATAAATATGCGGTTTTAAATGCTGGTGGGTGGGTGTTGCCGCCGCAAGTGGAAAACGGATCTGGTAGCCGATTTCAACTTGTTACCAATGCTCGATCAGCTTTTAGATCGACAAGGCTTGAGTGAAAGTCAAGCAAAATGGAAACTCTTTTCGAATAATTTAATTATGGGGATACCCAAGCTCAGGTGCAGCAAAGGAATTCAACTGAAGGCTTTTAAATAATGGATGAAAATTAATTGAGAATTTGTAAACTTTGATTCAAATTTGAAATATCAAATTTACTTATCATAAGTTGGCACAGCGCTTTAAGTTTTTAAATTGTTGGCTAAACAAACGATTTTGACATTTGGAACTACTTACACAATGTTTACTCTATATACATACACTAACAGAAAAAACAAACTGTTTTAAAATTGCTTTATTCTAATTTGATCAAGAAAAAATTTCTGAACTTGCTAGCACAATTTCTCAATTGAATTAACGTTGTACTTCCGTTAAGCACATCTTTAGCCCTATTTTATGTGCAAATTCTTATTTTATTTTCTCATTTAAAATTCCGAGTATAGTTTTTCTCCAAGTGTATGTTCATTGCATGTACAGCTTTGAGAACAATTCATTTTAGAAATATCATATGGCAAATACATATGCGTGAAAGATCTCTCCATCTTATTGCTTGACCCACATACACACCACCCGATATGTAATAAGTTAGCGCTCCTCTTGAAGATGCCTGTAAGTAGTAGCAAAGATTCATATTCTACACACTTAGATACGAGTGTGTAAGTGTGTGTGTGATTGCGTATTGAGAAAGAAATTCCAGCTCTTTCAGCTTGAAAGTGTACCAAATGCCGCCGCCCATCATCAACGGTCCAAACACAATGCTTAAGAGATCCCTAAAAGATCAGTCAATGACGGGAGTCGGAGTTGGAGAGTGGCCCAACCCTCAGCTGCTTATGCTAATTCTGCTCCCCTCTTAACGGCAGACGAAATTCCAAAATAAAATCTGTTTTTCCCGAATGCCATACGATATGGTTGTGGTTGTGGCTGTGACTGTGACTGTGGCCGTGGATATAGATATGGATACGCATGGACACAATGGGTTTGTACAATATTTTTAACACAATATGAACTAAGAGAATAAATCAAATTGATTAAATTCGAACACACTGGAAATGATATGGAGCTCCGGGCATTACATAGCATAGAAAGAGAAAAAGAAGAAGACGGAGTAGCGGAGTAGAATAGCGCGGGACAATAGCATAGAAATAGCTAGAGCTAAAGTCTCATTTAAATAATAAACCACTAAAAACCTTGGGGGAAGCGGCAGAAACAACGCAGGCAATTTAAATAGAAAACCGTTCGGAGCATTCGAACAAAGTAGACGAAAAAGTAAACCATTAAAAATTACTACTAATGTGCACCTTACACAAAGGCCCCCACAACAGACTGTGGCTGGGGCCGCCTGGATCGGATTGGATCGCAATGCTTGAATGGGGGACAAAAGCGCCTCACAACAAAGTCACGAGTTTCGGCTGAGCTAATGTCTAATAAGTGAGCCCAACTCAATCGGGCCCGAGACATCTGTGCGACCCACTGCGGCGACAGCGCATTAAAATAAACGAGACCCAATTCATCTTCGGACCTTTTTTGTTGAGCCGCCAGCGTCTGCGTCGCTTTAGCTTTAACTTTAGCATCAGCATCAGCATCAGCATCAGCATCAACATCAGCGTCAGTAGCAGCTCCGTCAGGTCTGAGCACATAAATTGCGAAACGAGTCAGGGCAAAACTAAAACCACTTTACTTAATGAGCATCAAATATCTGCTTGCCACAATTCTCGATACAAATCTATTATTTAGGACCTGCTTTCTGGCTGCAGCACTAACATTTCAATTAATAAACCACCCGCACCACCGCACCACCGCACACGCACTGCCCCCAGCCGCTCCGACAGCAGCACTCCCACGCCCAATCCCACAAAGAGTCGGAACAATGGCCAAGTATAATCACTTTGTTTGCACCTTTGGGAATAGCCAGTGACAGACGCCGTCGCATGAGTGGAGCTCTAAGCTGTTGGCTCACCTACTCGGTGGTGGCACTAGCTGGGGGCGGGCGCAGGACGCCACGCGCTGCCACCAACGTGGCCCACAGAAAGGCCAACGGACAGTGGCCCTCGTGCAACAGCCGCAACAAGAACCGGCGCGAGTTGCATTTATGAAAATGAGCTGCAGCTCTGCGCCGTGCAATTTGTTAACGAGACAATTGACCAAATGTTGCCCATAGCTGGTGGCTGGTGGCAACTTGATTGTTCAAAAGAGTTGCCCTGCACCCCAGGTGGCTTTTACAACCAGCTAAACGATGTAAAACAAATTAGCACCAGTTCATCTAAAACTTATTCAAAGCGAACGTATTAATAGAGTTTTGTATAAAAGGAAGAATTTTTTCAAAAATTGGATTAACTCGTAAAATATACTTTGATTACTTCGATGATCAAGTGTGCATTGTTTAAATTCTGGCATTGAAGAACGAAACTGAACCTCTGTAAACTGCTGGGATTACGATTGCAAGTCGGATATCAGTAACGTTCTCAAAACATTTTAATTGTGTCAAAAAACAAAAATAAATAAATTATAAATTATAATCCTTTATTTGTAGCTTTGAACTGAGAGACTAGTTTACATAGAAATAGATATACGGACAGAGCAACTGGTTAAGGTAACCTTTTACATTCATTATTGTGAGCCAGTTAGGCGATTCACCATGTTTGAAACAGATTAATTGTAATTAACATCTAGTTGAAAGCGATCCTGACGCAGTGTCAAGCAGGATACATGAAGAAGATTAGTGACGCAGCCAATCCAAATCCCCAAATGCAGCTTAAAGTCAACCAGCTTTGCGGTCTAACAACTCTAGGCCCATTTGGAGCTTAGAGAGTGGTGGCTACATGAGCTTTCATCTGCCAAAACGGGCGAAGAAAGCAATGGCGGACAACGCGACGATGGCGTCGCTAACAACAACAAAAACAACAACATCATCGACTGCAACTACAATAACTATAACAATATCAACATGAACAACTGGAGCTGGAGCGGTAATAAAAGTGAAATTAACAATCAGCGAGCGCTTTACGGTTGGCATTTCACATGACAGGTTAGTAATGCGATTTAGCAGGATAAAGGACAGCCGCAGGCTGGCAAACCAGCCAACCAACTAAGGCGGCTGCGATGGCTGGTCACATGGTCTCATGGTCTCGTGGTCTCGTGGTCTCTTCGCTGTGTCAGTGCACATCCAGTTCGAGTTGTGCAACAAAATCGCACACATTCGCCTCTGCCCGGTCGGAGCTGTTGTCGTTGTCGTTGCCGTCGTTGTTGCCGGTGTCGATGTCCGTGGCAACCGCACCAAATGGTTTTGTGAAGAGAAAGTTAATTAAAATAATGAGTTTTCGTGCAAATGTTACGAGCTGTGCGCATTCGTTGTGTTGATGAATGTCTGGCCTGTCAAATAAGGCAGACGACCGGCACGGCCCGGCCCGGCCCGGTCCGGCTGCAGCCCCAATCCGGGCTTATTGCCCGCTGTCTTGTGGTATGCACACACACATACAAATACATGTGAATGTATTTACAATATATAATAAACTTAATAATGCACTTTTAATTAAATGCAAACTCGCTTTGCCTGCATTTAAATCGACATTTCGAACGTTTGGCATTTGCCGTTCTTCAAAATTTGCATATTTGCACATTTGCGTGTTTGCGCTTTGTGTTTTGGGGCTTCATCACTGACGGTAGCTTTGGGGCCAGTGGACATTTGTAATAAGCAAATTGATTTCAAATTGTCAGCATTGCGTGGCCAGCAAATTAGATTTTCTATGGCTGCCCTATCAATATTAGATAAGTGGGTGATTAGATTTTCAGATTACAATTTAATTGCAGTTTGCATAATTGCAAAGATTTAAAATAAATGGTAACTTAAGCACACGTGCGAGATGTACATTTCAAATGTGACAAGAGGTCCAGATAGATCATGTAGAAAACGCAATTAATTAAACATAAGTAATGAACTAATGCATGTGGAGAAGTCTAATGTCGTGTTAAATGTAAGTAATCAATAAGCAGAACAAACTAATCGTTCTTTCCAATTATCACGCCGACTAGAACTTTCTCATTTGTTGTACTTTATTTAGATACCATCTCAGGGCAGTCTATCGTATTTGCTTTCGGAAGATTTGTTAACTCTAAGAATTGGTTGCAAAGATTTTTGACGTTTGAAACCATCAGTTGATAAGCCAATCTTAGATTTTTCAATTGGCGCACACATTTTTACAGGATTTTTTTTTTAAAAATCCGATGAATTAATACTGAAGTTAATTGCCAAAAAAACTTGACATTGAAATACATTTTTATTACAGTCACTTAAAGTTTACAAATAGAATCAAAAATATTTGGACAAGTGTTAGTTTAAATGTTGTTATTTTATATTTTCGGAAACTTCGATTGTACTTTTGATATGCTCATTATACAAACTTACCAATCAATTTACCATGCCAAGTCCTTCGTCCCTGTGCATTATTAATTCAGTGTAGTTTTAGCTAGGAACCATTTGTTAGACGTAATACGCCATCCAATTGCCATATAAGATGATTTTAGGTTTCAGTTAAATGTTTATGATTTGTACCACTGTGCTGACACTTGCAGCTGTCAAAATTCGCAACAGAGAGCACCGTTTGTTGCCAAAACATAAACATGTCAACTGGGAGAGCGGTTAACAGAGAGCGGACACGTACCAGCGGGCAAGTGAGAGACCGAGAGAGAGAGCGACACAGACTCAATTCAGTCCCGCGAGAGATACGGAGAGAGCAAGCGAGCGAGCGAGCGAGCGAGCGAGAGCCTTTCAAACTAAAACACTACGGTATTACTTCTACGGGTTAAGGGTGTCTGATACGGGCGAGGGTGCGGGTGAGGGGCCGTTGGGTATGGCTGGCGGAGTACGCGACTTTTCCTTGCTCGCGCGCGCCTTTTACACATCCAAGTCCAGCACTTTCAATGGGCAAATCTTAGCTCCATGCCCACATGGCACCCACAGGGCCAGTAGCCCTTGAAGCATACGCCTCCAGACTCCCTAAAAATCGTTCCTATTCTAATTTAACTCAGCTCCGACGTGGACTCAGCATCCTGGACACGACCACGACGACAACGCTGGCAACGTGGCGGCGACAATGCCAACAATAACAATAATGAGCCCAACGCGTGGCCCTAACATGGCGGGCGTCCCAGCCCTGGCGACAACGACGGGGACGACGGCGACGACGGCGAGGGTGTCGAGGCTGGCGACAGGCACCAAAATTTTCTAATTTCGCGACAGGTTCGATTTTATGTTGAGCAACACAAGCTGGCTATTGTTTTTGCATACAGAATTTTGTTACATTTTGTGGCCAATTTACGCGTTTTGGCTATTTGCACATTCGGTTTGGTTGATTAGAAAAATTTAGAAAAATAGCTGCGTGCGAGTTTTTTTATGCGGTGCCACAACAAAAAGTTGGCTGACTGTTCACTCGCGTCGCGTCGCGTTTGTCAAAGAGCAGAGCAGCGAGCGACAAAAGCCAAAATCTCGCATCTCACAGCGAACCAACACCAAACCGGGGGCACACACAGCAAAACAGGCAGCCAGCCACACAAGGACCAAACGTTGCCGCCATCGAACGTACCAAAAGCAGCAGCAATAGCAGTGGCAGTAGCAGTGGCAGCAGCAACAGCAACAGCAACAACAACAGCGGGGCAATTGCAAAAACAGCAAAAACAGAAAGAAAGTCGAAAAAAAAAAACAACAACAGAAAAAGTGAAGTGAGCATCAAAGCGCACGGGGCAGAATAGTTTTCAACCCGACCAGCGGCCCACAAGCATCGTTTGAGTGTCATGTACAATGCGATGCGGTGGCACCCGGCGCAGCAGCGCACCCCCCCCTCAATCCACCGTTACCCCTCTGCGGTGGGCCGCTCTTCAATTGCTGCTGCGTCTAAAAACCGAAAACAATAAAAAGCTCCAACTGAAACTTCGGCCATTGCGACGCATGTGTGTACACTACAAACTTAAATCCTGTGAAATGGGAGATGTTCAGTGTTTAAAATTAAAGATAAACTTTTCGATATTAAGAAAATGTTTTATATATAAATTTATATAGTATAAAAAAACTCAGCCAGAGCTGCTCATAAAAGTAATTGGATACCTATTCAAATAAAAAATTAAATTCTATCAATACAATATTCAATTAGAAAAGCTTAATTTATTTATTTTCATTTCTTGTTTTTGAATGTTTAGATAAAGTAAGTTTTGCAAAAATGAGAGTGAATAATTAAGCATATTCTCATAATTTGAAATATTGCAATTAAACAGATTTTTGTAAAGTATTTAAGAATGAAAGTTTTAAATATATACATAAAATGCATGTTATCTGTTATATAAACAAATAAAAAAACAAAATAACAACAGCTAACAGCACAATGCTAAAAAGATACTAAACTAATATAATCAGCTTGTTGGCTTAGCCAGGCCATATGCCCCATTGACTAAAAGACTGAAGCGAATCGAAAAAATGCCAAAGCACGCGTTGACACTTTGCGCTCAACACTCGCACACACATACACAGATAAAGAGATACAATGGGAAGGATACAGCTTTGCTCTCCTGAATTCGCACACTCTGGAGAGTGCGCTCGGGGCCAACGGCAACGTGTGTCCTGCAGCCCGGAGCAGCAATCGCAGCAGCAGCAGCAGCAGCAGCAGCAGCTGGAGCTTGAATCAGCATGCTGTCATTGTAAACAAAGGATATGGCGGCGCTCTCAGGGATGCTAATGCGGAAGCTCCCCAAGATGCTGAGCGCCGCTCACTGCGCAGCCATTGCTGCTGATGCTGGAGCTTTCGCGGAGTGCGCGCGACAGGGAAAGCTGTCGCCATCGACGTCAGCGCCTATCGATTTTAGTGCGGCCAGTGCGCATGCAGGCGCGCTGCGTTTTGACAGCTGTCAACACGCCAGCGATGACACTTTTGGGGCCCAAAGACCGGCAGCCAACGACGGCCAACTCTGACAGGCGACAGGTAAGGCAGGTAAACAAATTGAAATGCAAAATGCAGGCGGCCGAGTGAACAACACGCGTTCATTTATCAAATGTCCATCGGGCTCATCAGCAGATAAGCCGGAGCTGCCTGCCACGGCCGGATCGCGCCATGGCAATTAAGCAATGTCACAAAATATTTAGCTGGCAAATAAATGTCACAGCAGACAGGAGGCAGACGTCGCGTCGTCGTCCAGGATGAGCTAAATTACATGAAAATAAATGAGCGGCCAGCTCGATACGTGCATATGTATCTACATCAGTTCAGAGCTGCGTATGAAAATTTGATAATTTAATTAGAGTGCCCAGCCAGATGGTTGACCAATTGCTTGTAAAGCTGCGTTGCGCCCCCGCCATCCGATCCGAGCCGGGCCCGAACCTCTAACTCCTCTAACACGCACAAAGCCAAGAGGACTCGGCAGGCGTTACAAAAGGAATTTTCATAATTAAGCAATTACCCATTTACGAATTTTTTCGTATTTTCCTATTTGACCATAGTCCTTGTTTCTGTGTGTCGTGTGGGCGTTGCGGTCACTTAGCTGACCAGCTCTACATTTATTTTCATTTTGGTTGGCGTCGCACAAATGTCATAACTGTTTTCTAGGTCGACCCCAGCGAGATCGGCCAGCTACGCAACGCATTTCCTAACGAAGATGAATTGGTTTTTTATTCAAATTTAATTTATGCCAAGCCAAAAAATAAACAGCTCCGCGCTTAGAGTTCAGCCCACACGCAGCAGTCAGCCCAACCTAGCTCGATTCGGGCCAGGCCAGAGTCTTAGCCATGTAAGTGCCTAATAGATATTTCCATGTTTGGGCCCATTAAAATCGCCAAAAACAATTGAGACACGTGATTTTAGTGGCGCGCTTTTTTTTTGTTTTTTTATTTTTGATATGCGTGTCTGCCACTCATAAGACAAACCGCCCTTAGGGCAGAGTGCCAGGCTGATGTCAACTAAATATCATCACCTGGCCGGGCCTACCAGCTGATGGCATTGCTCTGATATCTGGCATTGGCGACATGGCGTTCTGGTTATTTGTTAGGTGCAAAAAAATTATGTTTGCTGTCCGCTGGAACAGCGCGAATTCATCATACCAAACTACACATTCATATCTGTAGTCTGATTATGATCTACGCACTGTTAGGGAGTGGGTTTCTCACAACGAATACTTGATGACTATATTTCTATTAAATATGTGGCGTGACTTGCGCAATGTAGGCTAACAATTTACCTAAAGGGGGGACACTTCCGTAAATTTGCTGTTTTTATACGCTGAACCCATTGAAAATGGGTAAAAATGGGTTCGTATATACCATACGCAGATGAAGTTCATTTCAAATGATCGATAACTCTTTCCGTTTTGTATTATCGATAATTATCGCTTTGTTTACTCGGTTTCTTAGGCATAACAAACAAACGAACCGTGAACAAAAAGACCATCCTTATGAAAGTCAGTTGAGTTTTGGCAAAGTTACGACTGGACAAAGTTGAGAGCTATCCCTTTACGGTATATATTCAAAAATTTTGTACATGAATTTGGACCAAAAATTTTATTTTCAAACTGAAATGTAGAATTCATCTAGACACCGAACCATGAACAAAAAGACCATCCCTATGAAAATCGGTTGAGTTTTGGCAAAGTTACGACTGGGCAAAGTTGAGACCTGTCCTTACATGGGAACACTATGGTATATATTCGAAAATTTATTACATGCATTTGGGCCAACAATTTTATTTTTAAACTGAAATTTAGAATTCATCTAGGCACCGAACCATCCTTATCAAAATCGGTTGAGTTTTGGCAAAGTTACGACTGGACAAAGTTGAGAGCTATCCCTTTATGGTATATATTCAAAAATTTTGTACATGAATTTGGACCAAAAATTTTATTTTCAAACTGAAATGTAGAATTCATCTAGGCACCGAACCATGAACAAAAAGACCATCCTCATCAAAATCGGTTGAATTTTGGCAAAGTTACGACTGGACAAAGTTGAGAACAGTCCTTATATGGGAACACTTTGGAATTTCGAAAATTTTTTACATGAATTTGGACCAAAAATTTTATTTTTAAACTGAAATGTAGAATTTATTTAGACACCGAACCATGAACAAAAAGACCATCCTTATGAAAATCGGTTTAGTTT